>VSDK01024487.1:741927-761231 GCA_009767595.1 Symbiodinium kawagutii
ACGACCACAACAACCACGACGACAACGACCACAACAAGGACAACCACGACGACAACGACCACAACAAGGACAACCACCACGACCACAACAAGGACAACCACCACGACCACAACAAGGACAACCACCACGACCACAACAAGGACAACCACCACGACCACAACAAGGACAACCACGACGGCAACGACCACAACAAGGACAACCACCACGACCACAACAAGGACAACCACGACGACAACGACCACAACAAGGACAACCACCACGACCACAACAAGGACAACCACCACGACCACAACAAGGACAACCACAACGACAACGACCACCACGACAACGACGACGACCACCCCGACCCCAATGCTTGTCAGTCAGAAGCGACAGCCCGGGATTCTACAGAGGCACAACCACATGGGACTGCAGCGGGCAATTCGATAACGTTATCGTAATGCGGAATTTTTTGGTTCCCGCGCGACGACTACGAGTGGTATTAATATCTTCACCTCGGAATCTCAATTGACGAGGAGCCCGGGGGCCCAAAGACATTGTTTGCGAGCCACAGAACGTTCAAGCATTCAAACTAGGCATATTATGGCATGTTGGCAAATGTTAGCAAATGTTTGAAACCAGTGGAAGAAAAAGCCTTCGGATACTGGAATCATCTGGAATCTGTGTGTAGCGTTTCAGGCTATCAAGACTTTGGGGCCGTTTGAACTGGGAGCCCACTCAAGCACATTTTGGGGTTAAAATTGTGAACTCCCAAAATGGATGGTTTCTTATACATTTTTTAAAACCATATTTAAGATGATTTAAAATTTAAAGTGATATCATTCTTCTGAGGTGACTTGCGGGGTACACCCATTTAAGAAACCAGCTTATGTTTAACAATTTGCAACGTTTGCTTTCGCACCGTGATTTGGAACCGTTTCAACATTACCATGAACATCC
This sequence comes from Symbiodinium kawagutii, assembly GCA_009767595.1. NCBI lineage: Eukaryota > Dinophyceae > Suessiales > Symbiodiniaceae > Symbiodinium > Symbiodinium kawagutii. The sequence goes on from VSDK01024487.1 coordinate 742,867, forward strand.
ATGTACATCCATGAACCCTGAGAGGAACTATTGCACTGTTCGAAGTGACACTTTGGACAAAAGCTGAGTACAAAGTTGACCAGCAAAACCGCGTGCATCATGGAACCGTGAGGCTGTCGTCGCCACGGGTTTTCAACAGTTTTCAAATTTCGATGGCGCGGCTCGTCATGTCAGAAAAATGTTGTGCTGCCGCAGGTGGACGTCAGGGATCACATGCAAAAAACCAAGAAACATCAGGGACCTTGAGATACTTTACATGGGAAGGTTCAGTAAATAATTATAACTCGCAGACTGCACAGTGTGTTTGTCGTACGCGAAACACGGCAAGAACACGATAGCAAAAACGGTAAAACACCTATTATGAAAGCTTGGCTGTGTAGATGCTTGTCCATTTCTCTTCTTTTATTATGTTCTACATTAAACTTAATTAGTTGTTCTACATTAAACTTAGTAGAATTTTTAGTATTCAGTATTCATGCAAAAAACAATAGGGTTCAAACTGGTCACTTTATTTTGTAACCTGGTTTTCTTACTGCCCCACCTGAAAAGTCATCACACAGAGCACTCCGGGAGTACCCAAAAAATATGGGATTTCAAAACAATAGAAGATCGACGATGCTGAGCTGACGTGATCAAAATATGGATGTTCAAACTCAGCTGATATAGCTGGAATAGAACCATGGCAATCAACGCTGCAAGGTGGGTGGTGACCCAGTGATACCACGGTCATCTGGGGATGTGTTTTGTACTTTGATCTGTGGATTATTTCAAGGTTTGACCAATATCATTGTTGATGGAATTCCCAGATTGCAATCATTTGGCCCAATTATATTTGATCAAGTATGGTTTGACCAATGACTGTTTCCCAGATTGTCAAAAGTCATCTTCTTAGAATTCTGGTTCAGACATGTCAGAACGACACCATCCACATCCAGCCATCAGCTTTTAACCTTCCAACCCTCAACTGAAGGTCGAGGACACCATCTGTGTGGTATAGCTGATCCAGAATCACACACGTTCGAGTTGAGTTTGCAAATTCATGGGGACCCCCACAGCCAATTTTGCTGTGTTGTCACCAAATTCCTGCAAATTTCTTGAGAGATTGAAGCCTTCACACATCAGAACGCAATCTGAACATGTTTGGCTGGCCGTTTCATTTGTCTCTCTTTTTCTTTTTTTGTGGGATGATTTTCACTGATTCCCAGTCCACTTTTAGTCCCAAAGTCATGCCAACCAGCAGAGACACATCAGCAGTTGTCAGCCTTTGGAGCGAAGGCCAGTGATGGATGCAGTGACAGGCCTCAAGTGTACAGATGTGACTAGAGCCTTCCACGCCTTCCAGGCCTTTCAGGGCAGCAAATTGCATGCTGCTAGTGGCAAGTGCAAAAAGCCTGATTTCAAGTAGATTTTGGAGTGTAAACTGGCTGATGGTTTTGGACTTTTTTTTCACCAAATAGTTGGTTAGTCATATTTTTCATAGGGGTTTTCACCGCCAACCTGTAAAGGACTTGAAGGCATTCTCCACATTCACATGGTGACCGTGAGTGTCTCAAATTTCGGCAAGTCACATAGATCAACGTTGTTTAACCATGGTTGCATAGTCTTGTTGGTTAGTCTTCCCTTAGTATTCAGCATTAATGACCATTACCCATCATTACAAGCCACTTCACTTTCCACAAACATTGATTCTGTCCATCCGGCAGCGTTGCAGACCATCTGGCTCCAGCAACTTAAGTCGTTTATTTTGGTCCACCACCATTAGGAACCAGAAGTGACCAGTAGTATAGCCGTATAGCCACTAAATGCCATTGACATAGAACCATTCTAGTAGCCATTCGTAAGCATTACTGTAGCAATGCACCATAGGAAGCATTTCGATGACCATCAGTGACTCATATGAAACCGTTCCTGCCTGCTTTTACGCACTGTCAGCCCTCAAATTGAAATGAATTAAACTCTCCCCAATTAGCGAGCGACCATGTTTTTTCAGCAGGCGAAATCAAGAAATCACCACCCTTCATGGGTTGATCGCACCACGGTGGCAAATGCTTGGATTGTGCCATGTACTTGGATTGAACCCCTAACCTGGTAGTTCGGTAGACAAGATTCTGTACCTTAGTATGACCCAAAGGGGATATCCGTGGTCAAAGACAGCATGAGTGTGTCTTAATGTCAATCAGTATATGCCCCAGAAGCCCTCGGTAATCTCATACTTTCCATTCTGTTTCGGCAAAGGGGTATGGGTCAAAATGATCCACAGCCATTTGGGATGAAGATAGGAAACAAGGACATACAAGGACATCCACATGATCCATAGGGGCGCACCATCTGGATCGCTTCGTTGTTTTACAGCTGTTTATTGCTGTTTTTCTTGTTTAAAGACCTGTAGATGACCAAAAGGTCGGGGGTCGGGAAAACTGTTGGTTTGAAAGCTTCACCGGTGGGTTGTTGCTGTAGCGTCCCCTGGTCCATCGAACATGGGCTCCGATGGATGTCGCTTGCGAGCGCGCTGGGAGGCCGAGAGACTCAAGAAATATGGGATTTTCCGGCGATGTTAATCGAGGGTGATCAATGTTAGATAGTGCTTGGTGATCATCAATGGTGGTGGTTGATGGTGATCAATCCTTTTCGGGCTTTCCGTTGCGCTTGTTGACCTATCCCATCCATTCCCATCCTATTTGGCTATGGATGGTAATGAAATCCCATTCTTGGAAATTGATTTGTCCTGATATTGTTTGCCGATCATCTATTCCATGGTTGAAATTGCTAATTGCCCTCCAAACAATGACTTCCTTTTTGGTGCTCATGAAAAAATCTAACATCATTGCTCATGATTGCATTCACACCGACTGGTAGCATCTTCCTTCTGATTGGTCGTGGTTGTTGCTCTGAGACCAGAAAACTGGTAATAAGCGGAACAACAAGTACTGAGACAAAAAAATCCAGCATATTTGGTGCCTTTTACTTGCGAAAAACGAAAACCCAAGCATAAAATCACCTTATTAACGCGGCAACTCACATCCATGTGCTTGACCAAGGAATTGTATCCATGTGTCTAAGAGTATCCAATGGAAGTATCCAACTCAAGCAACTCAACAACTCCTGGCTTGAGCCATTCACCAAAATTTGTTGACAAAAACTGGACAAGAATCGTCCTGAACCATGGACTCACTCAGCGCACAATCGCGCGAAGAGTTTCACGATTTTTTTTCCAGTTAGGGATGGATAGGGATGCCTGGTTGACCAATAGGATGGTCAAACTAACCACGAGGTGAACCTTCAGGTGCCGCAGCCCAAGCAGGTCATCCTTCCCCCAACTCTGGGATTGATCAGCTGTGGACCGTGATCCAACGAAGCCATAAACCCATCATTTTCGCAGCAAGAAATTGTTTCGGGTTGAATAATGATGACGAATCATGGTGGCCATTGATGGCGAATGATGGTTCTAATGGTTGAATGATCCTTGATTGATGGTTGAATGGTGACTTCATGGTGGTTTCAATGATGGCGAATCATGATGGTTCGTGGTTCAGCACAGGTCACACTGCGCCAGGTGAAAGTAGAGCAGTTGGCAGCTGCAGTGGGGCTCTTTTTTTTGCTCCGGCGTGGCAGGCGATCTCCCTGCTGCGTTGAACTTTTCAGATCGCCCCGTACCACGATACACATGGGATACGCAAGGCAATACTGTAACAGGTGTATGATGTGATATACAAGACAAACTGCACATGGGATACACCCCCACAGGAAAACCAGAGGTACATACTGTAAACCATGTTTTCTTTTTGTGTGCAGTTTGTTTTTGTTGGATGTCTCCGTACATGGAACTTCTGACAAATGTTACAGGATAGGGACGTGGATTGAAGCTCCTTGTGCTCTGTAACTCATCCAGATATATGTCTCTATGTGCATACATAATCATACATGCATGCGTGCATACATACATACACACGCACAGATATGATGCAGACACACATACATACACACAGACACACATACACACAGACATATAAACATATTTACATTCACACCTATACATATAGACATATATACATCATACATATACAGTTTTTTGCAGGCGTACATCCATGAATATCTAGGCGTGAGCAATCATAAGTATAGCAATCTTTCAACGGATCCTATTGCTTGCTGGAAATCAAGCGAATTGTACGTTTGTCGTTGCCAATTACTTGTTGGAAAACTCAGAGTGTTGTAGGGGAAAGTTTGTTAGTTCCAAACTACTTTTAATGGTTTTATATTGTAAAATGCAGAAGAGCAAAACAGATTGAATTTTTAGATATCAAATGGGGTATATACCATAATTATACCTTTTTCTTTCTTTCATCTCTCATTCATGGGAATGTCCAACCTGGTGCACACGTTCGGGCAGAGTTTCGTGTGCCTTCAAATGAATGTACACAGGTACAGCTATCCATTTGTACGAACATGTTGAATGTTTACATGTATACATCGCACTTAATAGTCCTAAATTCATGCTTCTTGTACAGGAGCGCTAACACAGACGGTTAAATGTTCATCTATCATGCATCTACGTTTTGATTATGCACATCTGCATAACATAATCCCCATAGTTAAAACCAAAATGTAGACTACAAATAGTATGATTTATGTAATCTTTACATTTATTTCATACATCTGTGTACCTAGTGTACCTATCACATTTGTTATACCCCTATGCTATATACATATGTCTACCTAGTGTACCTCTGTTGTACCCCACAGCTGTGCCCACCTTTTCACATCGAGTTTCAGCAGCTGGTGACCATCAAATCTGGAGTCCCACCTGCCGGATCGACCTTCGTCAGGTTTGACAGCGTCACACTGGCGACCGCTGTGCCGAGCCAAGGAATGCAGGGGCGAAACGCCGGGCGAAACGCCGGGCGAAACGCTGGTTTCAGGTGTTGCGCCCCACTGAAGCAAGTTGGTTTAGCAATATTCGGGCGAGTTGGATGGGTTTCTAAGCCAGAGAATGGTTCAAAGTACAGTGAAAGTTACCATCATCTCCAGTTATGAACCGAATCAAAGCGGTATTTCCGGTGCCGTCGGCCAGCCTCTGATCCTGGTATACCCTGCTTACATCTCAATTTGACCGATTCTGGACTGCAACTGCAACCCTACGCATGTCTGTATTTTGTTGCCGTCCACGTCCGTATTTTGTAAAACCACCATCAACCAATCATTAATCATCAACTAACAATTTACAATCATCAACCATTCATTCACCATCATTCACAACTATCGTTTACAAATAATCATTCATTTACCATGATTTACAACTATCATTTGCCATCAATGAACCACACGCAGCTGCCCTTATCAGGTAGGGATCCCCACGACATCTGCCATCACCAAGGCCGTGGCCGGGGTGCTCCTTCTGTGCTTCGACCTCGCTTGCGCACGCCAGGACGCGAAAACTTGGCAGAGGGCGACGTTTACAGGGTTTGGTTGCTTAAGGCTAGGCTGGTTTGGGATGGTTTGGGATGGTTTAGGCTGGTTGGGGATGGTTAAGGATGGTTGAGGAAGGTTAAGGATGGTTACACCTGAGCCAATGAATGGTGAAGCATGGTGAAGGCAGGTTGATTATGTTTTTAAGTTGATGGTGGTTCCTGGTGGTTTTCTGGATGATTGAGAATGGTAGTTCATGATGGCTTTTGATGGTGAATGGATGTTCAGGATGGTTAGTGATGGTTAAGGATAATTGGTGACGGTTGATGATGAGGGTTGATAGTGGTCAATTGTTAATTCTGTTGGATGGTTGACGTTGATGGCACGCTTAGTGACAAAGCTAACCACGATCAACTCAAGGAAAATCCACCATTATGGCGGATGTTAATTCTCTGTTTTGTGATACCCTTTTTGGGATAACTATGATGAATTATGCTTAATTTTGTTGGAAAAGAATCCTTTAACCATCCTTAACCGTTGGGATCACCATGTTTTTGGCATGGCCTTTTTTCTTCGTGGCCGAATGGGTGGTTTGGTTCGAAGTCTGGTTCGAGCTCTGTGGACGGCCCGTCTTGGAGAAATCAACGGGCTGTCCACAGATTGGGAATGACCAACAGAAACGTGGCTATGGGTCAAGCAGTTAACCAACCAACTAATAGGGGGTAATCACCAACAATAGTAGGGAAAACAGCCTGGTTAATGATGGGGAACCAGGGGGACTAAGGGTTTTGACTCACTGCCACATGGGTTTTGGCTGTCTGGTTTGGATATTCACTTTTTATGGCGATCAATCATGTCTACTAGTCTAATTACTAATGTTCATCTCCATGAATCAGTATTGACCAGGACATTTGGGATAAGTGCTTATGTTACAAGATTTCCGAGCAGTGAATAGTGGCTGCCATTAACCATGAGTTTTGGGTTGGTTGGTGTTCACACATATGAAAGAATGAATGAACTGAGTATGGATCGGCATAACGTTTCCTCAAGCAAATCCAGCACCCTATTGGTTCCAGCTTGGGGTAAATGGTAAGCTCTTCCACTCACAAAAAACTGAATGATGGTTTCTGCTGGTGAATCATGAGTGATTATGATGGTTCAGGAATGTTCATGATGATTCATAGTTGATGGCCATTTGAGATGATTAGTGATGATAGTTATGATTCATGAATCATGATGCTTACTTGGTGGTTACTTGGTGGTGAACTGGCTATGGGTCAAGGCTTTAACCAACCAATTTCATGGTGGGTAATAACCAACAAACTATAGGGAAAATAATGGTGAATGATAGGGAACCAGGGGGACTGAGGGTTTTGACCCACAGCCAACTGATGCAAGCAGTGCATGTTTCTGAAGGGTCATGGTGAACCACAGCTCGCCTGTGTGGGCTGGTGGTGGTGAGGAGGCACAATGGAAGGAAACTCAGGCCGCTGCGGCCGGGGCTGGCCTGGCAACATGGAAGTTGAGGCTTCAAGGATAACTGGTTGGTGGTCAACCGGGGGTTCGCAGGGGTTATAACGGTTGAGAATGATTCGCAATAGGGGAGATTTACCAACAATAATGAGCAAAGAACTGAGGGTTGGTGGTTTGATTCACATTTTTGATTTTCCCAAATGTACTCATTTACAAATGTTGACTAATATTTTTCATAGGGGTGCTTCAACCATCAACCAGCTACATGAGTGGCGACAGCAACGAAGATGGGTCCACGATGGTCGATTGAATGACCAGGAAGTTCACAATCAAGACAGTCAATTAATGATGGCCAAGAATCAACTAATGATTAAGCTGTTCATAGTACTTAATTGGCGTGGTCAATGTTAATGATGCGAACAAAATGTGCTCGGTGTGTTTGGTCAAGGACTCAGAATCCGCAGCCTTTCAACGGGCGGTGAGGACGAAGTACTCGTAGCTCCAAGAGAGGGTGAGATCAACTGGGCCTCTCAGCACCAAAGTGGCGAACGATCCTCAAGAGGGCGAGCTGGGTCAATGTGAACCAACAACTAGTGATTCATAATGCTTCATGGATCTTAATGGTTGATAGTCATGGATCATCACCAACCGTTGAATAGTGGGGTATACCAACCGTATATGGTGGTTTCTCAAAGGGTACCCCCAAATCGTCGTCCATTAAAAGTCATTGACAGTGATAAACCAACCATTTTGGGGGTTCCCTCTTTTGAGAACTCCCCATATGGCTGTGGGTCAAAACCCTTAGTCCCCCTGGTTCCCTATCATTAACCATTATTTTCCCTATAGTTTGTTGGTTATTACCCACCATGAAATTGGTTGGTTAAAGCCTTGACCCAGCTCGCCATATGGCAGTGGGTCAATCTTAGCCATCCAGTTGAAAGGGGTAGCATCCCAAAAGCTCGACGACTTTGATCATAGACCCAACAGGTTTGACGGCTTTTGCTGGCAGGGCTTTGTTCCTCACTTAGTTTCTGAAAATGGGGTGCCGCCAAGTTATGGTGCGTTTATGACTACAACTGGTTGATAAGGGTGGTTGGTTTATGACTATAAATGGTTGACAAGCTGGACGAGAACTGAGGTACCCCAAACGAACTTGAGAAACACCCATGACTGAACCGGACCGGGTTTCGAATAACGAAGATCCGGGAGGTGATCCATGACTGCGCAAGAAATGAATGATTTGCGAGATGTACAGATGCATAGGTAGATCTCTATGATTTTCTATGATTTTCTCTCTCTCTCTCAATGTATGTATGTTATGTGTATAAATAAATATATATATATATATATATATATATTTATCATATATATATATATATGTATATGCATCCATGTGCAGGTGAGTGCCTGTGGGGAAACCATTGGACGAGATTTTCATCAGTAGCACTGATTTCTGGCCTTCCAAGTGATGGCCGCAGTGATCGCTTCTTGGAGCCATGCAAGAAAAAACATGCATTTATCTCTATATACTGATTGGACTATGTTGTATGTACATTTTGCCTATATACATTACCTATAGTTTGTTGGTTATTACCCACCATGAAATTGGTAAAGCCTTGACCCAGCTCGCCAGATGGTTGTTTGCATTGTAAGACAAGCCATGGCTTGTCATGTCCATGCAGACGGGAGGCGCGTAGAGAAGAGATGGAACAGTTGGCCAAAGAAACCGCTGAGGCCACGACTGGTCATGGCTGGTCCTTTGGAAGAAATTTTCTCCGCAGGAGATGGTGATGGTTGGGAAGCTCTGCTTGTTAAGACCGTTAAGTAGTTTTAGTCACAAGCTGGGGCCGTTCCAAGTTGATGAGTAAGCCATTTGATGATGATATCTATGAGAACTGGTACTTGGATTAGTTCTAAACCACTTGGCTAACTGGGGCCGCAACCTTGTAACGGCTATGGGCGTGGTTTACAAACAATTATGAGGATAGCCTTTGATGAGACCATAAACTAGAAGACCATAAACTAGAGACTGGTTTTGGTGGTTGGTGATAATCATCAAGCGATCGTAAGCCATATTAAATCATTGCTCAAAAAATGATGGTTATGTTTTTTTTTCTTGATGGGTAATTCCTGTTATATCACTTCTATGTCAGTTGTCTCACAACCATGACTAATCATTGAGATTGATTGCAACCATAAGGAATCACAGTGATGCTTACCCTCTAGTAGATGCTCGCCTGGATCGATTCAAGATTCTCATACTGTGGTGTGTATGGTAACCCGATAGGCAATGTCAATGGGGTAGTTTTCTGTAATCGCCAGCCAAATCTACCAGAGGATTGAGGGTTGTTCCTGGTTGATTTAGCTATGGTCATGCTTTCCTGGGGTTGACAATGATGAATGATGTTTGAACATGCTTCTTCCTGTTTGCTGAGAATGGTTGATACCAGTTAAGAACGGTCTTGAATGTTTGTTGATAATGGTTGACCGATAGGGGAGAGGATGCAACAGCAAAACGAAGTTGCGCTTGCAACATCGCTACCTGCAATTTTTTGAGGCGTGGTTGCTTCGCGCACCTACACAGAAAGCACCCCAGCATGAATAGACAACCCCACACTGCTCGGAAAATCTCTTGATCTGATCATATCGAGCAGCTAGCAGCTGAGCTTCTGAAGGTTTGCAGTGGGACATGTGCCAACTGCCCCCCTGGGATGGATCCCCCCAGGTAGCTGCCAGTGACGCTGTGCGCACCAGGAATGCACCCATCTCTACAAACAGATTCAGGCGAGCCATGTTCCAAGCCGCGGTTGGCGAGGGGAGCTCGTTCGTGGTTCGTTGCAGAGATTGCTGGTGCCAAAAAGAGGAAGATAAGATGTTTTGAATGAAAAATGATTAAAACACATGATAAAACATGATAACAATATTGGATAAACCCAAATGATGAAAAGTGATAAACATTGACAAAAAGCACATGATTAGAAACAATGATCAATAACATGCCAACATCTTTCATTCAAAGAGTCAACCGTCGATGCGGCGAATCTCTGGTTTCAGGATGCGGATCGCCAGCTGATCTTGGCCACTCAAAGGTGGTGGAGGCAGGTCGTGGATGGGGAAGGATGGCGCAAGGTGCAAGGTGAAATGATGGGTTCCTTGGCTGGTTAGTTGTGGTTAGTAGAAATGGTTACTGATTAATTGGTTGGCTTATTACCAGAAATGATTGATATAAGATGATTTTGGGGGCACTCCTACTTTTAGAAACACCCATCTTATTGCCATTGGTCTTGACGATCGACAGAAAGTATTTATAGTAATAAACCAGCCATAACTTTGGGGGTCTCCTGGTTTGAGAAACACACATATAGATTATTCTTTTCAATATACATATGATTAGTGTCTATTCGGACATGTGTGTTGATATACACAAAATATGGTTCATAACTTATTGTTTCTACATGTTCTATTGTTGATAAACTAATAGGTATATCAACAAACCTATATTATATCACACAACTAAGCATATACATTCTTGTTGACATACCTATGAGTCCAACATCCTTCATGGGTCACCTCCGCCAGGGTCACGGGCGAAACCATGAACCTTGCAGGGACCAAGCCAGCCCTTTGGCGAAAAAATTGCAGCGGCAGAGCGGAGCGATTGAGAGCTGGCGTATTTGGTGGCTGATTTGTTTTCGAGTTGTTTGAATTGAACACATTGAAAATGACGGTTATTATATGTGTTACTGTTATATATTACCATTAACAAGTTTAACCATGATTATCATCAACTGTACGGGTTGTCAAATCATGAATAGTTTTCTAAAATTCTTTACCACAGAATGAATGTAACATATATCATATATACTTATAATAACCATTTCTACTATTTATCAAACCCATTTCTCTGTGTTTTTTCAATCCAACAAAACCCCATGAAGCGATAGATAACACCCTGGGACCCCAAAGTTGAGGCGGGAGACGGGGATAGTCATGATAGGTAAGGGGGCCCGTATGGTCTAGTGGAAATGACGTCTGCCAAGCGTCGGACCTGGGGTTCGATCCCCGGGTGCAACACTAGGTGGACAGGCGGGCAGCTACTCCACCCCTACAGTTAAGGGGATGAACTAGGGTGCTGCCCGACAAACCTACTACTAGTCATGATAGGTAAGATTGGTCAATGAATGGTTGATTATAGTTAAGTTAATGACTTAAATTGCTGGTTAAGAATCATGCATTGATGGTTGACCCATGGTTGATGACCTGGCTATGGTTGATACTATCCTTCTAATGCAACGAGAGACCCGGGTGTGCAACTCGCATCCAATGGGGGCTGATCATGTTTTTCCATGTTCTTGCTATGCCTGGACAGAGCCAAAGGAGGTATCAAAGATAAACCTTATTAAAGTATTTCTTCTTGAAGAAATAAGCTCTTTTCGAAGTAATAAACTTTTCATTAAAAAATCCAAAGGGGTTCCAGGATCTTTCATCGAGAAAGCTCTTTCAGGTCTTTGCGGTGATGCTGTGGGAATTCAGCATCTCCGGAACCGATAAATCGACTATGGGACATGGTCATTGATGGTTAAAAATGCTTAGTCATGGCTGGTGATGCGTGATACTCGTGTGTAGTGTGAAAAATCATGATTGTCTATTACTTAAATGTCAATAAATCATTGACTAGCTACCATTACTCATGTCATTAAGTAACCATTATAGTTATTAACCATAGACTATTAACTATTGCCTAAAAATTGATCATTGATTAACCATCGACTAAACATTAGTAAACCATAACTTACCAACAGTTACGTATTATTAACCCTACTACAGTAACTATGAATCATCACTACTTAACCACAGTGGTAGTTCGAATACGTTTAATAGTGAATTTTTATTATCACGATTTTACCACTAGTTAGTTAGTTACTAGTATACAAGTTATCATGACTACTTAACCATTATAACCAGTAAGCAGTTACCAAGTATTACTGACCGTTAATTACCGATCACTACTTACTAATCATGAATCCTCCCTACTTAACAATTGGATTCGCCACTGAGCCCATTGCGATCTCAGGTGGTTCGGCCACTGCCAGTGCTGGTACGGCTTCAGCACCTGCGCGACAACGTGAAGGCGGACAGCTGACGAGGGATCCATAGCCCTGGAGTGAGGTTTTGGGGGAATTGCTAGGGGTAAATCCTAGGGATGAGTTAGGTTAATGTTTACCGAGGTTAGGAAATCCTAGCTTAATGAGCAGCACCCTCGGTAAATCCTAGCTTATGATGTGTTGAGTTGCATATGATGAGTTAGGTTAATGTTTACCCAGGATGAAGCTAACCCCAGGTTGATTAATTGGGGGGGGGGGTACCATTTTAAGGGGAAACCAAGGCGAACTTGGGGGGATACTCCCTATTAATCAACTAGGGGTTTATTAATCCTGGGCAAACTTTATGATGAGTTGATTCTGAGTGGATTCTGAGTGAATTATTTGTTTTGGATTCTAGAAACTTCCACTCAGAATCAACTTGGAGAAATAGGGATGACCTGTCAAAATAAAGGGAATTATCGATGCGTAATTCAGCTTCAGCGACTAGCAATGAACCTAGTGGCAATTGGGTGATTTTTCTTGAATTATCCCAAACACTCAGCAGGGGTCACAATTTTTTCATAACCAACTCGTCAACTCATGAGCAAGCGATTATCCGTGCACGAATCATCGCCCTGGGACAATGATTTTATACATAGCTCCAGGTATTGGTGAGTTGCCAGGGATCTTCACTTCATGGTGATGCCAAGGGATACAAGGTCACTGCTAAGATCACTTGACGATGGTCTATGGTTGATAGTTAGTGGCTGATGATAGCTCTGCTGATAAGATAGCTAGTGGTGTCACGATCAACGATGCTGAAGAAGTCTGTTCTTGACCAGATTCAATCATGCTGAACCAGTATCACTCTTATCAACCAGTATTGACCATCATCGACCAGTAGCAACGATGTTTCTTTTAAAGCTATTCCCCTTGATCAAGAACTCTGAATCAGTATCAAAAACGAACCAAATATCAGCCAACAATCACCCATTCTTCAATGAATTCACCATTTATTCGACGTCGACCAAAGCATCAACCAAACATTATCTGTATAACCGTTAAATAATCACCAGTCGATTAAACATCAATCAAGCTTTCTGTCGCCATCAATTCAACATGAATGAACCCTTGATTAAACAATGACTTAACCACTGATTGAGCCTTCAGTAAGCCTTATAGATGGTGGTTTCTCAAAACATGGGACCCAGAAAAAGTTGGTTTACCACTATAGATGCTCAGTATAAAGCATGATTTGGGGGTACCCCTATGACGTGAGAAGCATCTTATTCAACCAACTTCACCTTTCATGAAACCACTAACTAACCATTAATCAACCGTTAAGCAACCATTAATCAACCATTAAGTAACCATTAATCAACCATTCACGAACCATCTATCAACCATCAACTATCCATCAAATAGTCATTAGGTAACCATCAAATCACCATTTTTCCTGATGAACCCCGGCGGATTTTTAGCCAGTTCCAGGTGCTGCTTCTTTGCTTCCAATGGTCCTGCGATCCTGGTAGCGACAGCGGGGCTTCTCAGCTAGCCATCTCCTTTGGGGTGATGACCTGCTCGAGAAATATGTGGATAGATATAGTTATATATATATATATGGTTATGTATACAGGTATATACATATCTATCTACCTACCTACCTATCTATCTATCTACTTACTATCTATCTATCTATCTATCTATCTATCTATCTATCTATCTATCTATCTATCTATCTATCTATCTATCTATCTATATAATTGATTATATATATATATATATATTTTTTGAAATCAATATCTGATTATATGATCACTTATGTACCTTTTTTGGATATTTATGATATAACTTGTATTCCCTCCAGTGATGTGGTGGAATTTGACCGGTTTCCGCTTTGGCAAATAGCGGCTTTCCAGCCAACCAGGGCATGCAAAAGATGTACCCTGCAACGGGTGCTTCGATGAAAATCAACACCATGACTTGGAACAACTTGAAAACACAAGGGACAAACCAATGTATGGCGTGGTAATGAACACTCCAGTGCTCGCAAGGAACATGCCCGATTGTTGGTGGTTTGGATGAACAACAAGACGTGAAAATTCTTGTTCATTGATGGAGCTCTGGGTTGTCTACCTGACTATCTTATCAAACCTTGGCTCCTGACCATTCCTGATCGCTACCTGACTATCTTATCAAACCTTAGCTCCTGACCATTCCTCATCGTTGTTTTCCAAACCGTGAAGGAATGACATGGCACATGTCAAGAAGAGGTCTGGAGGCTTGGCCACAACATGATGACCACTGAAGATAGCGTGGCACACCCCGCAATGGTATCAATGGTGGCTGACCCATGGTTATATGAAATGGTCAATCAATTTGCGATGATAGTTATATGATGATGGATAGGTCAATAAGCACAGTTGAAATGATCAGTTGTGTCACGTGCTGATCTTTTGAGCGGAAAGGGCGGAAAAGGGCACTGGCATCACTTCAAGGATGGATAGCTTGCACTGGCAGCTTCTTCCCACCAGAAGGGACCTCAAGAGACCGACCTAGCTTGGCTGTGAATAAACTTACTGCTTGAGAGCTTGGAACTAGGACCGAACCTGGCGCCAGGCTCACCTTGTCCAAGAGGGACACCTGGTGAGACCCGCAGCCCAACATTAGGCCAAGCCCTGCGGATGAATCCTTCAGAATCTTTACCGATCATCCTCTACGTCCTTCAGAATTATGGTTGGGATTGCCATGGATTGAAAGGGTTGTTCCCCCATGTTACCCCCTACATGGTGGGTTCTCGAGCCATAGGGGTACCCCCACTTATCATCCAGTTTATTCACCATTTATGGTACTAAACCAACCGTAACTTGGGTCCCGTGTTTTGAGAAACCAACATATAATAGTTGTTCAACCATAAGTTTTTTATGATTACAGTATCACTTATTATTAGCCACTATAAGTGGTTATATATATACCCTTATGAACCCCCATGAACCGTTCGCTGTTACCCCGCCTATGATTGTTACTGCGAGTTGTCCATTCAGCTGCAGGCCCTCTTCGATGCAAGACCCCTGACAGGTTGGTGCTGGGTGCATGGAACCAGTCTGCCAAGATGCAGCATTAGCAAATCACCAACAATAGTGCTGAACATACCACGGTTGATAAATGGCTGGTGAAGCAATAGTAAATGTTCATCATTGTGAAAAGAACCAAATAGTTGGCAACAATAGATGTTTGTTCATACAACGGCACTTATTTATATGACTTGACAAATGGCTAAGCAATGATAAATGTTCATCATTGTCACGAGTAAACCACCAACAGCAGCAAAGAATCATGAGTGGTGTGTTAGCAGTGGATTCTTTCATTTGAACGTCCCGCAATGATCATGGGAGATCCATTTCCTGATGAAACACGGATGATGGTCACAAAATGATTGATGTACCTTCAAAAATGGTGCAGAAAACAATTATCCCACCAGAATTAGCTATCAACTGGTAGTTGCTGCCAGGTTGGTTGGTTCCTTCCTTTGATTGGTAAGTTCTGAACCAAAATTCATTAGCCAATACTGGTATAACTTATTGGTGAATTTAAGCACACCTACACCAATGGACCGAAAGACAAGAGTGGCAGCATTACTATGATTTTGTCACGATGAATTGACTGGCTTCTCACTTTTTGGTGGGTGAACCAATCAACATTGAACATGGGTAGTTGTGAATATTTCAAATTCATGGTTCATATACTTTATATACTTACATTTATATAATATTTAATTAATCATAGTTGCAATTGGTGAATGCATAGGGAGTATTTTGGATTCATAATAGTCAGAACCCTGTAGCCCTGGTCAACATCCCAGAAATGACCCGATCAATAGTCTGGCTGTTGGGATGTGAACTACCTCTGACTTTTGGATGGATATTGCGCATCTCGCCATATTTAATCGTAGCTAGAGAAGCTACTGAATCCACCCACAGCCCAAGACCAAGGCGTATCCATATCAGCTTCAAAATCCATGATATGGGAAACTCCATGCGTACATGGCGAGCTGGGTCAAGCCGTCAACCAGCCACCGCTATAGTAGTGAACCCATTCCAACAGCGAGCTGATTATTCTGGTGATTACATAACTAGGGTTGTGAACCATCATATACTACCACTGCAAACCAATTGGAACTTAATTAACGATACAGGACTGTCTAAAAAGATGTTGCAACTACCACTTCGACGACGCAATAGCCATGGGTTCAGCCACCAGCCTTATGAATTTCAGCATCCAAAGAACCCGTTTCTTGTGCCACTTGGTGCTGATGTACACCGTTGGATGTTCGAGCCAAACGTCCATGCACCAGATCACACATGGCGCCTGGAATCTCTCGAGCATGTTCCTTGGCAACACGTGTTGGATCCTGTTTACAAACATGTTTGTCCCGAAATTTTGCAGATCCCCATGAATCCTTTCAATCCAATCCATTCCTTGTTGGGCACCATCCTATTGTTTTTCTGTGCTTATGCTTTTCAACATCTCTTAACATACAGGAAGTGCATCATTGTGCATCATCTTGAACGTTAGGCTTCAAATGATTCCAACGTGACCCTTCCTGTCCAGGCGTATGTCTCCGGAATCGACCTCTCCATTGCAGGCCCGAGCAGCTGGGGTCCAGTGACCGACAACCATAGCCAAGGCTAACAGCGACTTGTCTCTAGCACTGACCCCAAGGTGGGGGAAATCCTCGAGGATTTCAAGTGGAGGACAAAAGTCTTGCCCGTAAGCAAACAAGGGCAAGAATCTCGACGGCAGCACGGACACTTGAAGGAGAAATGTCAAAGCCTCACATGCATACTCATTCGCGCAGGAAGTCAGCGCGTAAGGTAGAGGCACGTGCAGCCTACTAACCAGTCAAGCAAGAAAGTGACCAAACAAACAAGCGAGCAAAGGAGGTCGGCAAGCAAGCAACCAACCAGCAAACAAACCAGCAAGGAAACTAGGTGCCTGGTTGCTTTTGGGACCCAAGCATTTTTGCGAGAGTCTGAGAAGTGAAGCCTTGAAGAGATCATAATTGCCAAGTAGATGTAGCAACCTGGAACCCCAAATATGAGCATATGGTGGTTTCTCAAAATACGGGCACCGCCAAACAGGTTGGTTGATTGCTATAACAGGCTGATAAAAACTGGATGATTTCGGGGCTTCCCTCTTTGAGAACCCCCTGGAGGTATCCATGATCCGCCATATTTTTGTAGCTCAAACACATGACCACCACTGGCTGCCGTCCCAGTCAAAGGCCAGCATCTTTGAAACCTGGCGTGGCGGTGAGGACGAAACGCTGTGACCCGAAAAAATGCGCCGCACCGTGGCATTGACGGCCCAGTGGTGAGAAGTCGGCAGATCAAGATGTGAAGCTTTGGATTGATTTTTATTTGGATGTTTTTTTGCCAGGAAGAAGGTACACTTAGGCTTAGGTAAATTGAAACTAGATCTGGCACGTTTTCAAACATTACTATCAACACTCACAGTTGCTGCAGCACAAGCCGCCGGTCGCAAGATGGTGAGCAAGGGACAAAAAACTGCACCAGACATGTGATGCTCTTTATCCTCACTGGGTTGTTACGAACTGTCTTGGTAGCAGTTCCTAGTGAACTCACCGAAGAATGATTGGTTGGCCAGGCCCACAAATGATTAAATACAGTGCATATGTTGATTAATTAATACCAGTATTAGCAGTGTCAATGATAACAAAAGGGCGTTTTTTGTGGGGGATTCATCACTACTGGTTGGTGGTTTCAAACATTTTTTATTTTCCCTAGTAAGTACTAACAAATGGTTGGTTGACTCATATTTTTCAAAGGGGTTGAAACCACCAGACTATGTTTGATTGAGATTCCCAACCAGATAGTCCAGCCCAGGCCTCAAAGACGGATTCAAAGGTGTCGCAGCTTGCTGTGCCACTGGCGGTCACCATGTGCATGGCCCGCAGGTTGCACGGCTTCAGCTAGCTTGAGCAGACCGTAGCTGCTATGAGTACTCCGCTTGCATCACCCATGGCGGACAAGAGCTCTCCCTTCTTCCCAACCATGGTCCGTTTGGAACGTGCTCAGACGGCCCCAGTTATTAGCGTGGCCAGCGGCTATCCGCAACAATCTCCGTTGGCAGCCACACCATCACCCATCCAGGTCAATCACTGGCACTTGGGCTGACAAAGTTTGAGGATCTCAATTTTGATGCGTCTTCTATTCTTGGCCAGTACTAGTGGAAGTCGTACGTGGTAATAGCAGTAGTATTACTGCATCATTGCTATTCGTTTTAGTACTAGTAGTATTCATGGTATAAGGTATAAGTATATATTATAGTGTTAGTGTTGGTCGTGGTGGTGGTGGTGGTGGTGGTGGTGGTGGTAGTGGTTAA
>VSDK01024487.1:761426-805011 GCA_009767595.1 Symbiodinium kawagutii
GTAGTGGTATAGGTTAAGAGAAGCAGGTAGGCAGATAAGGTAGGTACGTGGCACGTAGTATTCTGTCCTTGTTCTTTTGGTTGTGGTGCTGGTCATGTCGGAACCATTTTTGTGCTCCCTTACTTGTTTGCATCCTCCCCATGATCCAAATCGGCCGAGCCATTTTCGGCATAAGGCTTTGGTTTTTATATTTGGCATGCGGAGTTAGATTGAATATCTGCCAATGGCTTGAGCAACTTGGATCCTTGTTGTACTGGCACTGCTACCATCACCCAATGGATCCATTCATGGGCAGCTTCCCCGGGGGTCGATCCATTGCCGCTAGAACTTGTTGAAGGGGAGAGTTATTTTGAGAAGATACAACCGGTGAACCAAGGATAACTAACAAATGTAGAACCCCCCAAGTGTTCTAATAGATAGAATTGGCGGCTTGGCACTTGGCACCTTATTTTTCAGGTTGTTGAATTTGCCAGGTCGAATTTCCTTGAAGTTTCACAGCGTACTTCCACTGAGGCAACTGGTGGGTCGAAACATGGCCCATGTCTTCCAGGCTCCGTTCAGCCCCGGCAGTACATGGGTTTTGTCTCCCACATCAGCCTACTTGACTCCCATGTCACATGCGCCGATGTCACCCATGGCATCACCGTCGCCGATGTCGCCGATGTCGCCTGTGGTGGTAGAGCAGTGGCAGACGGTTGGACAACGCTTGGCCATGGTCTTCCAAGATCCAAACTTGGAATCTGCTCCTAGCACCCCTTTGGCCAGTCCAACGAACCAATCCAACCATCTACCACGACTTCGATGACCTTTGAAGCGCAGCAAGTCGAAGGGGCGTACTGGCACATTGATCGCGGGAAGCAAGAAGCAATGGTTGATTTTCAAGGTGATAGCGCGAATCACCAAAGTAGGACCAGTTGGGCAGCTCCTGCGGTAGCTTGAATCTGCATTGCCGTATGAGAGTGAGTCTTCAAGACAAATAAGTTGTTTCAGCGTGCTTCAGCGTGTTCAGCATTTCTTGCAGCCGATTGCCCAACTGTGTAGGAACATCAGAAATCATTGGAATCATTGGAATCCTTGACGACCGGGAAAGGTAAAGATTTGATCCCATGCGTCGGTAGATGTTTTTTCTTCTCCAGCTTGGTGGGTCATTGGGGATGGATTTGGTGTGCCAGGTGAAACATTTGTCGCAGCCTGATGAGCCAAAATATCGGATAAATAGGTAGATGGCGAGACCCTAACCAAACGAAAAGGTGAACATTTTGTAAATATGAGAACATGGGACCTTGTTGGGTGCCAGCATCATCCTATACCAATATCACCTTTCAATGATTGGAAATTGTCATGAAATGTCATGGTCTAAGTCCCAGAAGTTGCTTGGCCTTTTGAAGGTTATCGTTTTGGCACCCTTGGTCACAGGATATGGCCCACCCCTGATGTCCACAGAGGCGCTAGCTTGGGTTGATTTCTAGGCGCTTTTTGGACGCGTAGAGTCGTAACCCGAGATCGTGAACGAACCTGGGCTCCTGACTTTGACGGAAAATTCCACAGCCCCTTCTAGTGCGCTTGCCTACATCTTGTGCCCATAAATTGGCTTTGTAGAACTATGTAATAGATGAGTACGAAGCACATGTTCTTGCTGGATACTCAGGAACCCCTTGCTCCCTTCTGCCACGACTGTACAGAGATGACCGGTTTCGCAAATGTGAACCAGGCAATCGTAGGCAGATGTGGTAGTGTCGCAGCATGTTGGAATTTTGCGACAAAAATCCTCTCGAGGAGTTGAGATGTGGAATCAACTGACCCGGGCCTCGTTGTTTGAAACGTGGTAAGACCCTGCGACTATGAGCGACGACTGAGAACATGGTGACAAGTATCAACATCAACCATCACTAGCCAGTATTATTTGATGGCAAACGATCAGCCTATCTCAGATGTTTGGCACCGATCAACAAGTGTTGCTGGCACACCACCTTGTGATCCTTTATATAGGGCAGTGCCAAGCCGTTCTTAGGTTTGTTGAATTGATAACCTGGCAAGACCCAGATATATGTGTTTCTCAAAGTAAGGGTATCCCTAAATCATCCAACAATGACCATTCATATCCACCCATACTAAAAAACCAACCATAACCTATGGGGTTCCCTGTGGCTTGAGAAGCTGTCAGATGAACCAATCAGAACCAAACCACAGTTTCAAGCACTGGTTGGTATCGGATTGCAATACATAACTACCCTCTACCTTTCCTCAGCACTCCACCCGGTTGGGAGGGGGAAGTGCTTTCTTGGGGAGTTTACAACATCATCAATTGTTGAAAATATCATTCCCAGACAGTAAAGTAATAGGTTGAGTCTTCTCTAGTACGAATATCTTGGTTAGTTTAGAAACTGGATAGTTAAGTAGTAAGTAGTTGGTGTTAGTATGTTGTCACCTCATCCTGCTCCTATTTATTCAATTCTCAAATCCCATTCTTGGACACATCCCAGAAATGGTGGAAAACTCTCCAGGAAGCCCTTACAATTGGTGGTTGACACCATGGTTTCCAGTAGATTTTCCCAACCAACTCAGCGAATACATGTTCACTTTTGATCCAAAGATCTCCCTTAACTCCAATGATCATCCAATGAGAATCGTGTACTCATCATTGGTGTCAATGGACGATTATTGTCCTTGGTTGAACACCAAGGGTCACTGGGTTGAATACCAGGGGTCACTACAATCGCCCGTACTCATTGCTTGATGGTCAATTGGTTGAATAGTCGATCATCAACTAGTGAGAGCACTTGCTTCGCCCATTGGTTGAACGACCCATCGATTCCTGTCAAGAAATGTTGGGTAAACCATTAGCCAAATAGTTAACCCATTTTTTGGAGCCATGATAACCATGCCCCAAGGTTGAAACCCTGTGGTGAAACCCATGGCACCACGGCCCGCAGCCGCAATCTACCAACGGAGTGTCTCGGGGTGTCCCGCCGCGTTCGCGCGAAATGACCGCATGGATGCCCAGTTCTGGACTATTGGGATCTTCTTTTGAGAGGTGATCCAGTCGCGAACAAATAGCTGGTTAATGGTTGATTAATGGTTGCTGAATGGCTGGTTAATGGTTGATTAATGGTTGATTAATGGGATAATGACCAATAAGACTAGGATTGGTCAATTCATAAGAGAGAACTATCCATTAAGAATCCAGTACCACTTGGGATCCAGAGATAAGTACCCTTACTTGCTAACAACAAACCTTGGAGCTTCATGATTAGTGCTTGTCAAGATGATGCTGGTTGAGAAGCAAGAATAGTTAATATCGTGGCGAGGTCAGTCAACAACCAGGCTGCTAGTAGTGGTACGTAGTGGTCAATATTGGTTAAAAGATGTGAACAGTGAGTTGATGGGCAGTACTTGATTAATCAAGCATGCTACTCATGGTTGCCTATGTGTATTGGTTGTTAGCCATTTGTAAAATTGTTTTCTTTACAACGTATTAATATTTCAACACTGTTACCCATTCATTGACAATTTCATACCCCTTCACGATTCATTGACCATTCGTAAGCAATTCAATCAGGTGTTGCCATTAATTAGCAAATGATCAACAATTCAATCACCACTTGCCATTCATCAACGATTCAATAACCAGTAGCCATCAGCCATTCATCAACACAACCATTATCCGCTAGAAATGACTCAGACCCACTATGGACCAGGAATAAGAACTTTCTATAAATTACCATAGTTTCAACCATCTATTAACCATTTCAATGACCATCATTTCACCATCATTTAAAGAGAGAACATGTGAATTCACCATCCTAAATTTCACTGTCATTAATTTCACCATTATGATTTTCATTTACTAATCATCATTTTTGTTTTACTTCAAAGTTGATTTAGCAGCATCTTAAATTAGGGAATCCCTAAAGATGGATGGTTTGTATTGGTTTGCTACTAGAACTGGTTGTGAGTGGATGATTTTGGGGAGAAACCACAATTTGGAGAGAAAATCGATGGCTAGGTTGAACCGTGGTTGATCATAGTCCCACTCTCTCGCCGCTCTCGAGGTCATGTCGTCGTTGATCATGTCTGTTTCGGGGCGCCGTTTTCATTCGGGGCCTGCGGTTCGAGGGTGTCAAGTGGGGACATGGCTTGGATCGGCCAGGGTTCCGAAAGTGGTTATGATGGCTGGTGAATTATGACTGGACGGTGAACAATGCATGTTTGATGAATGTGTAACCGAACAATGGGATAAGCTGGATGTATGATGGGTAACCTGGATGGTGAATTCTTCAAAAAATGGTCAAGCATGTTTGATGAACGGGTAACGATGCTTTTTGCCTGATTTGCAGCTTAGTCCCAATGCAATCCTTGGGGATACCAGCTGTCAGCAATGTGCGTACTGCCGGCATCATAATGGGTAACGATGCTTAGCACTGGTTGAAAAACGTAGCTGAGAATAGCGCATGAGAACCAGCCATGATCTGCATGATACAGTACTGGCAAATGGTGGTTTCTCAAAATAGGTGTACCCCTAAATCATCCACTATTAATCATTTACAGTAATAAACCAACCATAACTTTGGGGTTCCCTATGGCTTGAGAAACCACCAAATGGAGTAAATGACTGATATCATCGGCCAACAACAAAGATTGGATGTGAGATGAATAACTATGTCACCAGCAGATCTTGGCTGGGTATAAGCAATGAATCGTGTTTGAGCATGTTGTTGAAATGGTGGTTTCTCAGAATAGGGGACCAAAAAAATTGTTGGTTTACTACTATAGATGGTTAATAATGGATGATTTGGGGGGTCCCCTATTTAGAGAAACCCTCAAATCATGGTTGGATAACCAATCAAGAGATTTCTTGCGATGGATACAATCAAGAAACTATGGTTGGATATGATGGATCAAACAAAACCAACACTGGATGTGGCTATTGGAATGTCCGCAAATCAACTGTTGGCTCGATGATATGTATCAACTACATTGGATCTCCAACCATTGTCGGTTGATCAAGAAATGATCTGACTTCACCATTCTATGTGTAGTCAACCTGGGTATATCCATCTGGTTGGTGGTTTCAAACATTTTTTATTTTCCATAGTAATGGTGAACAAATGGTTGGTTGACAAGCATATTTTTCATAGGGGTTGAACCGCCAACCAGATAATGGTTAAATGATTATTATTGTCATCAATTATCATCAAATATGATGGATTATATGAGTATGATACATGTCAACTCCCTCGTTAATGGCCAAGGTTGGATATCTAACGACACCTTGACCCAACATACCCCGAGCGCATCGCGAATGCTTTCGCAGGGTGCAATTTTTAGGGTGCTTTGCGTCAGCTCAGCTGTGGGATGACAAAAAAACGTTTCTGAGGGGGGGCCCCCAAACGATATGAATTGATTTGCTACAACCTACCCATTGTAGTTATGGTTAAGCCACAAAAAAAGGCTAGTTATAACCTGTAATTCCACTACAACCACTAGTATTTAGTCAACCTGACTAATCATTGATTGGTTTAGCCACTAAAAAAGGCTGAATCATGGCTATACCCTTGTTAATTAACACATGGTTAATGATGTTCTTACCTATGGGCTATGATTGATTAAGGTTCATGAATGGCAAGGCTTACAAATACTTAGTTATAACCTGTAATATCTATCATAAGTGGTAATTGATTGCCTTTCAAGTTGTTGTTCCTGGAAAAAAGCACCGAAGACATGGTTTCCGTGACATTCACCTATTTTACCCCATAACCTCGATTGAGGATGGATTTGTCAACACAGGCATTTGCGGAGTGTGTTCATCTGGACGCCATGGGGTCAAAACTTCAGGCCACCAAGACAGGATGGTCCAATAGAAATGACCACAGCAGGGGATGGCGGGTGTGTTCCCAAGGTGCTATCTACAATTGTTGGCCCATACCAACACCAATGTGCTGCTGTGTTTGGTGGTCGAATCCTCCAGCCCCTGGGTGCCCAGAAAACGAGAAGCGTAGTCTATCTTGAAATGTCAATCTACAGCCCATTTTCGGTGACCATTTATGTCCAAAAAAATCAGGGGACCTTGAACCACTCAAACATGACTGTCGGTAGGGAGTAGTCAATGTCAAGTCTACTGAGAATACATGAGAATACATTATTGCAACATGTACTGAGTATATGTTAATAGAATGACAATTGACAAGTCCATTGATTTGCCAACTTCAACTGGCTGTTGGTTTCAAACCGTGTTTTATTTTCCGCAGTAGTTATTAATAAACAAATGCTTGGTTGACAAGCATATTTTTCATGACGGGGTGGTTCAGCCACCAAGCAGTTTATGATTATTATTGGCCATTCTCAGCCACATGTAAGCATTATCAGCCACTATTAAGCATTAATTACAAGGGTTGAAACCACCAAGCAGCCAAGGTCTCCTCTGTGAGTAAATTGGGCTCCTGAGGTTCTGAACGCCACTGACCTCGAGTCCAGTTGCATCTTCATGACCTGTGCCATGAAGGCGGCTTCCCCTTCGGAGCCACCACTCCTTTGATGGTGAGCCGACAAAGATCATGGTTGAGGGAACCTCCGAAAATCGCCAAGCCTCCCAGTGTTCCCCAGGAGTTCTTCCATATATGATGGTAGATGATGGTAGTGCTAATCCTCGGTGCCCAAGCAAAAACCAAGAGGTGTCAAGTTATGCCAATGGATGGGGGTTCGGGTTGAAGCATTTCGATCACACTCATCGTGAGTCGGGTAGGTCAAAGATCGGGGCGGCCGTGAACCTGCGGTTTGGAGGAAGGGTTCTTTGATAAGACAGCGCCACAGGGCGTCGCAACGAGGTTTAGTGGGCCAGTTGGCCATGACTGCTAAGCGCTGAACCCGGAACGAGCCGGATGGTACTAAGACGTTGTGGAACACCCCAAGAGGAAGATCAGGTGCGAGGACGCGACAGTTAGTTGCAAAAGGGAGGTCGTTTCCCCAAATGGATTTCGTATCAAAACCCTATGATGGGTTGGTGGGTAAACTCTACACAATGTGGCAAGCTAACATGGCAATGTATAGCTGATTTCCCAGGGGTTCCCATGAAAAAAAGGTGATTCTCCATTGCCAGCTTAGCCTGCCAGAGGGTATATTGGAAGTATTTTGTAGAACTATGTCTATCTGACGGTTGTAGCTGCTAGTGTGGGGATCAACCGCGGTGAGTGGGGCCAATCCTTTCTCATAGTCATCTTGCAGGTACGCAAGCGCGCTTCTGCCGCATGGCCAGGCTCATGCCAACTTCAGAAGAAGCAGAAGAAGAGACAGAGCAAGAAGAGGAGGTCCCACTGAAACGTCTGGGGGTCAGGCTGTGCGTTTTTTTCGTTGAGTCAACAAGGTGGATGCTGATTTGATGCTTATGTTTGATGTATACCAAAGCAGTAAGTGTCAAGCATCAGAACCAGTTTTGTAGTCAAAGCAGCAGTAAGTCTTCGGGCATGACCTGGAGATACCTAGAGTTTTTTTGCAGTCTGTTTCAGCGAGGAATCCTTGGAGTGCCTCCGAAACTAGTAGTTCCCTCCTATGTTCTGACTGGCAAGGGAGTACGGTGTGCCAACACGGTGCGCAAATTTTGCGGTCCAAGTGACGGCAGTACATGGGGGCGTTGTCCATCGACCTCCTATGGCCTTGACGACTCAACCCAGAGAGCATAGAAATTGGCAGGCAGAGTCATGGCATACTGATTGATGGCCTTGGCATCCTATGGAATCACGAGGTTCGTAGATGATTGTAGATGTATATATGTCAATGATTGTTTTTGCAAGTCTGTATGTGTATGCATATATATACATATATATATATACAAACAGCTCAATATTGTTTCAGGAGACCGCATGAACGAGATACATATACGATAATTACATAAAAACATAGGATACATACGATACATTCTCGGCTATGTTTCTTCGTGCCAACAGCACCACTAGCATTCACTAGCGCCCATGAAGCAGCCTGGATCTTGAGGCAGATGAAGCTTCAGATGAAACCAGGGGTCTGGGCCCCTAGGGTCGTTTCCGGGGATGGCTTGGTCTGGTAGATTGACCAAGCTAAAATCTCAATGTTCAACAGGTAAACCATCTATGACTGTTACATTTTCCCCGCAACCAGGTTAGTTACCAGAGTGTACCACATCTGTTGGGGGTGCACGAACCAAGATGATGATGATGATGATGATGATGATGATGATGATGATGATTGATGATGATGATGAATGATGATGATGATGATGATGATGATGATTGATGATGATGATGATGATGATGATGATGATGATGATGATGATGATGATGATGATGATGATGTTCAAGTCTGCATTATATAGCATATATTTAAATTTAGATTTACAAGAGTTCTATCCCTGTGTTTTGAGGTCAGTACAATGATGTGTAAACAACTTGTTGCATTAGCCAAAACTGTGAAACATGATTAACATATATGAGAGTGAGCAGTGAAGTTGATTCTAGTCCATCAAAGAATGGGTAGTAGGCGACGTTTATGCCAGAAGCCTGAGAAATCAATTTCAACTTGTGAGTGTCACCAGTCTAGAAGGACCTGCGGCCGGTATAGCCGCAGCATCCAACAGCGAATCCCTATCAGATAGCAACTGATCGCAACAAACGGTGGATGTTTTTGGCATGTGAATCGTAGGCTGTACTCGATGATGTCTATACACTCCCGGTTTGGAGATAGTAATGTTGCTTGTAGTTTTCAAATTTGTGATGGCATTGCTAGGAATCAGAAGAAAGGATGCTTCTGCTTTTTGTGTCGAGTGGCAAAAGCCTCCGGGCATAAGAATGAATTGTTGTGAGGCCAGGAGCCACCGTTGGCCCAGACTCGTAAGGGTGGTTGATGCAGGAGCTGGAAGCTAGCAGGAGGGTGGTCGGTCCACGAGTTTCCATCGAGCATTCTAGTGGTGTTTGAGGGTGTATTGGTTTAGGATTGTTTGTTGTCGGAATTATGGTGTATGCTTTTAGTGTGTATTGTTTAGGGGTTTTAGGGTTTACGGTTTCTTTATTTATCGTTTCGGTTGAGTGCTGTTGAAGTTACATCCCAATCACAAGACACATCCCTTGGGCCGCAACACAGTCCAAACTGTGCTCCGGCCAAATTGGAGGCTGCTTGATTCACGGGACCTACGAAACTAGTCGGGGTGATTTTTCGTGTGTCTTATGTCAAAGCCATCGCAGGGCTTATTTTATCGCTGACAGGCTAAAGCTGTTGCAACTTTCCCATGTTGTTCGTTCATTCCTGGAACAGGCTCAGATGAGACGGCAGTGGGGGATCTAAGCAACGTGAGGAGATGTGAAAAGAACTGCATGTTGCACATTTTCACAAATGCCGGGGAGGCAGCCTGGCCCCCATGCATTTTCTCATCTATGAAATTGAGGATAGAAGTGATATTAGGGAAATGTTCCATACTAGTTAGTGACTTGTTGACTTCTCTAATTCACTCACTTTGCTCCTTGAAGACACAACTGGAGAAAAGATTATCACAATTTGTGGACGAAACTCTTGCTTCCGTATTCTTGGAAGTTTATCACTGTGTTCCAAGGTGCTTGCCTGAATTACATTGAATTGCTGTAACATTTTCTGAAATCTTTGGACACCGCGGAATAGAAAGTATTAATCCCCACCAGCTTCGGAATGTCCTACAAACTTGTCTGCCTGGTGTTTTTTTTGCATATGTTATTTTCCCTGCATTTGGGATGGTACAGTAGCTTGGCCTGGGATTTCCTATGGGCTTCATTCATGGAGTGGTGCTGGTTTGAATTTGGTCCTTCAAACTCTCACATAGCAGCAGAATGGTAGTAGTAATTAGTAGCCGTAGCAGCAATAGTAGTCGTAGTAGAGTGCCGGCAGCAGTAGTGATGGTTGTGGTAGTAGCACTTGAAGTAGTAGTTGTTGTAGTTGTCGTTGTCGTTCTCCCTAATGTTGTAGTATAGACATGTATAGACCAAAGGTTCTTATCAGCGAAATGCTTTAAAGTATCTGAGCTGACAGGAAGAAATCATCGCTTGGTCAAGAATTGGTGGGCCAGGTGGATTCACAACTTACCACCCTGGTTGGGACCCTGTTTCCCCGGGTGGCCTGGTTGGGTTGTAGCAAAGACTGCGACCGCGACCCAAGGTCTCTCAGCAAAGGAATGCATCGACGTTCGACTGCCCTGCAGCGATTGCAAGATGCACTGCAAGAACTCGCCAGGGAAGAGCGATTCTTGGAGGAGTTTAGCGACTGGAAACGACTCCCCAAAATTGATGGCAATGCCTGGTTAGAATGGATTGTGCCAGCGATTTATGGGAAAATCACCAGCTACAGGGCCAGTGTTGCCAGCGCTGTTTAGGCTTGTCATCAGCAAAATGCAGCAGCAAACCCTGCTCTTCAGTTGGGTCGTTCTGAACGCGGCAACGGAAGACTGGGGTTGACAACAAAGACAACAAGTCATGATAGTCATTTGAGATACAGTGGGGATTGATTCAGACTCGTGCTAAGAATTATTTACCAATATGGGTTGGTGGATTCTTAGCAGGTCTAAAAATACGACCATAATGATTCTCATTGGTGGTTTTAGATATGTTCTTCTAACCATACCATTTTGGCATGATTATCTGATTATTGTTGGAATGGGAGATAACCACCTACCAGGAATGGTCAACAACGGCAATGTTACCGATGTCATCAATGAAACTGTTGGACAATAACTCTATATTAGCAGCAGTAATGTGAGCAGGCACAAAGTTGATCAAATTGACAATGATATAGATATTCACAACATGGTGCACGACGACAACGACTGCTACTACAACAACAACTACTACTAGTACTACTAGTACTAGTACTAGTAGTACTAGTAGTACTAGTAGTACTAGTAGTACTAGTAGTACTAGTAGTACTAGTAGTACTAGTAGTACTAGTAGTACTAGTAGTACTAGTAGTACTAGTAGTACTAGTAGTACTAGTAGTACTAGTAGTACTAGTAGTGCTAGTACTAGTACTAGTACTAGCACTACTAGTACTACTAGTACTACTACTACTACTACTACTATTATTACTACTACTACTACAACTACAGCAACTACTACTACTACTAGTAGTAGTACTACTACTACTACTACTACTATTACTACTACTACTCCTACTCCTACTCCTATTCCTACTCCTATTCCTACTCCTACTCCTACTCCTGCTGCTGCTACTACTACTACTATTCTTGCTGCTACTACTACTACAATTATTATTACTACTACTACTTTAGTATTTTTATTACTACTACTACTTTAGTATTTTTATTACTACTACTATTATTATTATTATTATTATTATTACTACTACTACTTCTACTACTAGCGCTGCTAACGCTACTTTTGCTATTAACGCTACTAACCTAGCGCTACGATAGACACCACCAGCCCCGCCACCATAGATATGCATCATCAACAAGAACGTTGCCGCTTGTCTCAAATCTGACGTTTGGCACCGCCAAATCTCGCCAAGTCAATGCCCTTCCCAGTCCAAGGATGTGAAGCGCTCCATGCTTTGCCTTCAGCCGTGAAGGATGCCTTGTTGGTCCACATGGAGCGTGTCAAGGCGCTTGGTCGCCCCAACCAGCGCCGCAGCAGCGCAGCATTGCGCCCGCAGTTGACTGCGCGGGTCCGGCCGCGGCCAGTGGTGGTGCATCGAAAGAAAGGAGGATGGATGGCGAGGTGCTGTACGGAGCCAGGGCTATGTTGAACGAGGATAGGGAATGATTCGGAATGATGAATTAATCAATTAACAATAACAGTGGTGATGATGATGAGGTGGTGAAGTAAGGCTTCAACAATCAGAGCTTTAACAATGTGTCGAAATTATTTACTCTGTGGTGTAACTGTGGTTTTGTAGCGGTTTAGCCTGACAATGGTGATATTGTTGGTGCTTATGAACACTTAAGAGGTGGCAATGGATACGTGCTTCTTTGCGGTGAACGATGATTGATGATGACTCACAATGGTCAAAACACTTTCTCATTGTCAATGCCAAATGCTCAAAAGTAAATCGTTCAGGAACGAGTAATGGAACGTGTTCCTGAATCGTCATGACCGATCGGATGCAGTCCATCGGCTCAAAAGCATGTATGGGGGCGTAGGAGCTGCGCCGTTGGGAGCCATGGACTCGCTGGTTGTCTTAGCGGGTTTGGCAAAGTGCCCAGCAGATCTGGCCCAAGGTCTAGAGGAGCTTGGCTGGAATGTGGCTAGGCTGGGCACTGTGGAGGAAGGAGACCGGGAAACTCTGGACGAGATATGTCTGGAGTTGCGGGCCAAGGTTGGGAGGATGTTTGCGGTCAGCGACTTGGAGCCCCTGATGGACCTGGCGAGGACGACTGCTGAGGTGGCTTGGCGTGTGGAGGGAAAGGCTCCGGACGCGGATTTGATGATGGCACATGCAGCAAGCATGTTGCAAAGGAGGATCAATGAGCAGAGGGCTGCTGCCACGGCCGTAGCAATCCAGATGGATGAGGCTGGCGACAACTCTGCACTAAGGGATAGTGTGGAGAGGAATGAGAGGTTGCGTTGGCTGAGTGAATTGAAGAAGATCCTGCTGGAGGCAGACTGTCCAGCAGTGCAAGAAGGTCAGCAAGGAGGAGGGAACTTGCTGACCAGAAGGGTTGGCAAAGGTAGGAGGGTGAATACCCTGAGGAAGCATGTCAAATCATGGCTTCGATTGAGAGGATGGTTGAAGGCCACATTTGACGAGGTGTGGCCTTCGTGTGCGCAGCACTTTGCTGCGTACTTGGAAGCTAGGGCGGCAGAACCCTGCGGTAAGAGCGTACCCGGGAGTGTGCTCAAAACCTTGCTCTTCATGGAGAGCGCGGGCGAGATCCATGATGAGGAGAAGATCGGGAACAAGCCGGCGGTGAAGAACGTCGTGGAGGAGGTGAACATGGTGCTGGAGGGTGCGGCGCCCAGGTTCGTCAAGAAGGCCTGGCACTTTCCAGTGGCCTTGGTGGTGGCCTTGGAAGAAGCGGTGCTGGATGTGAGGTTGACCCCTTTCTCGAGGGGGTATGCCTGGTTCCGCTTCTTCAAGCTGTGGACAGGCATGAGGTACTCCGATACCACGGGGTTGGATGTTTCCACCCTGGAGTGGACGGAGTTCGGAGTGACGGCCGTGTTGAAGAGGACGAAGACAACCGGCCCAGGTAAGAAAGTCTCCCTGCTCCGTGTTTGGATGAGCACGGAGTGTTGGCTGAGGGAGGAGCTTTGGCTGTTGACCGGGTTCGAGATCTGGGAAAAGATCTCGAGGGAATCCGGTCTGGAGAGGAGGGATTTCTTCCTGCCGTGCCCTTTGCCTAGCATGGATGGGCTCTTGAAAAGGGTGGCAACCTACTCGCATGCAAACCGTTTCTCCCAAGCTCTCTTCGGAGAGATCACCGCCGAGTATGAAGGTGGTAGGGTTAGGCTCCTTGAGATGGGAGTGGGCACCGTGTGGACAGAGCACTCGGAGCGTGCCACCCTGAGGACTTGGGCGGAAGCGGCAGGAATCTCCGAGGAAGTTCGCAAGCAGTTGGGGCGATGGACTCCGGCTCCTGACCAAGCTTACGAACGGACAGGAAGGAAGAATACGCTCAGGGCTCAGCATGTGATTGCAGGCTTCATCAAGGCAAGTTGGGGGAGACAAGATCCCTTTGACGAGGCTTGGGTGAGGGCGGTGGTTTCCGAGAAGATGGAGGAGTTGGATTACCCTTCCGGAGCCATCCAAGTTCAAGTGGAGAAGTTGGAGACCTTCGGAAAACTGCCCATTCCGAAGAGGATCAAGCTCACAGAAGCTGGAGCTGTGGAGGAATCGATGCCACCGGAATGGGGGCCGCCGAGATTGAAGAGCACCAAGGAGAGAAGAGGATCCCTATGACGGAGGCGAGAAGATCATGGGTCCTGAGGGGCCTATGCAAGTGCCACTTGGTACTTATGTATTAAGTGTGGTGGGGAGAGGAAACCGCAAAACTCTCCACCGAGTAGGAGAATGTCACCGAGTTCCAGGAGTACACTACGCGAGGTTCGAAGTGGTGGGCAATGAACCACCGTGTGCAGATCTGTTTCACCAGTCTTGCTCAACGTGTTTCCCGCGGGGCATTGCTGAGGGAGGAGAAGAATCCAGCGAAGACTGGAATGATGAGGATGTGAGCTCTTCCGACTCCAGCTTGTCGGTAGAGGAGACAGATGAGGACATGTGAATCTTGGGCTGGCAAAGAAGGAAAAGGATACCAGCTCACGGGTAGGTGGAAGAGGCGGACGTCATCGAGGAAGAGGGAGGTAAGTCCGTTGGAGTTAAGTAAGCTCACGAGGGGGCTACTCGTGGAGATCCTTAAGTTATGAGAGGTAGAGGGCATGACCCATGTGGGGGTTGTGTTAGGATAAGTGTTAGGGGGTCCTGGCCTTAGTTGAGGGTTGACGGTTTTACTTGGTAGCACTTGGTTCAAGCTGTGTGTGCCACTGACTGGTGCTGCGTGGCAATGGCTGGTGCACCGGCGCTCGACTTGACCACTGAGGAAGGTCGCGCCCAAGCGATCGCGTTGCTGGACCCCGACTTCCAAGGCCTCTTGGAGCGTAAGGAGGTTACGGGGCTGATGCAGGCAACCCTATCGTCCTTAGGGCTGAGGAGCATCAGCAAGTTTGCGGTGCTGGGAGATGCAGCCGCAGACATCCGCACGTTTGTGGAAGCCAACTGCGGTTTGCAGAGAGGAAGGGATGCTGTGCAGATTGCCAGCATCGTGGATGCCTGGAATGCCAGCAAAACCAGGATGGTGGTGCGGCACCAGGCGGAAGCAGAGGCCAGCGCGGCCAAGCTACCACCACCGGTAAACCGAACAGAACTGCAAGATCTCAAGGTGAGGTTCGAGCAGATGCATTACCGGTTGGAAGATAAGGTCACACCAGCATCGGGGACAATTGAACAGTTGTGTGAACAGGTGGATGCTGGTGAGTGGAAGAACATGTCCCTGATCCAATTTATGAGCAGGGACGATCAGGATACGGAACCATTGGCGGCTACCATCGATAAGGCAGGGTCCGTCAAAATCAAGAAGGGCTTTGGTGAGTCAAAACCACCAAAGGATGCGGAGGAGCTGCGTCAGAAGTTGAAGCTGGTTTGCCACTGCTACTTCTTCATGCAGCTGAAGTATCCAAACCGTGAAGTGCTTCGAGGCTTGCACCCGCATCACTGGAACCTCTACGCCGACTACCTCCTGGGAGAACATGTGATGGGCCTGAAGTCGACAAGCTCATCGGGTGAGGTGGTATCATCGCCAGGGTTAGCGTTGGTACTCACTTACGAATACCAAGTTCGTAAGTACATGATGAAGAGGGTGAATGAGGGCATGTCCATGGTTGACGCCATGGAGGAGGCCATGAAGGATACCACGACGAAGGAAAGGTACTTCCTCACTCCTGCTGCGCTTGGTGCTGTGAGCAGGGCGGAACGCAAGTCAAGGTCGCCGCGTAGAGATGATGACGACTACCGGCGAGATCGAGGACGGGACAAGGGCCGCAAGGGAGGTGGCAAAGGCAAGGGCAAGGGCAAGGGCTTCCCTTGGATCTTGCATTCAAAGACCCCCGACAACCGGGCCATCTGCTACAGCTGGAACAACAAAGACCAGCGTTGCAGGTTCAAGTGCAGCCGACTTCATGTGTGCCAGTACTGCTTCAAGCAGCATCCGGCCCATACCTGCAAGACAGGAAACTTGCCGGAGCATGAGGGCGACAAGGACACATCCGGAGGTCGCTCCTCTGGATGAGCTGAGGAAGATGTGGGGTCACCTTTCACCCCGCATGCAATTCAAAAGGAGGGCACGCCACAAGCTTCTGGGCACACTCCCCAGGAGCAAGTCACCACGACAACTCCTTCGTGCAATGGCCCGGAGGAGACTATAGGTACAGCACCTTTGGACCAGGAAAGATCCTCAGGTGGTTTCACTCTGAGCGTCCTGTATCTCTTTGCGGGACGGCCACGTGACACATCTGCCGTGGCTCATTTGCGAAAAATGGCAGATGCTAAGGGTTGGCAAGTGCAAGTATGGGAGGTTGACATTAAGAGGGATGATACCCATGACTTAACTGATGTGGGTTTTCAAGAAACGATCTTGTGCTGTGCACCCCCCCGTGCAGCACATGGAGTAGGGTGCGTGCTGCCAACCTGCGAGGACCGCCGCCACTCCGAAGCAAGGACTACCCGTGGGGGTTTCCATGGTTGTCCAAGAGGTTGGCAAGGGATTTGGATTTGGGGAGTACTTTGGTAAAATTTTCCCTTCAAGTTTGGGGCATTTTGAAGAGGTGCCCTCAAAGCTGGGATGGTCTACCAGTCTTCATGTTTGGTGAGCATTCAGAGGATTTGGGACTGGTAGTTCGGGAGGAGGACGGGCTGCATTTCCAGCCGGCCAGTATCTGGCAGCTACCCCAATTGAGGGCTCTGGTTGACAATGTGGATGACCCCTTGATGACCGTTGCCATCAATCAATGCTGTTGGGGGGCGGGTTGGAGGAAGCCGACTCGTCTGCTGACCAGCAGCAAGGAGGTGGCATCTTGGGGACCTCAAGGTTGGCCGGTCTTCGACAAGATGGGCCGCTATGAAGGACCGTTGCAAAGGGACTGCAAGTGTGCGATCTCAAAATCATTGGTCAAGCGGTCCAATGATGAGGGGTTCCAAACCACTGGAACCGATGCTTGCCCCGCAGCTTTGGATCAAGCGATCGCTGAAGCTGCTGTTCGGCATGTTGCCTCTCACTTGCCGACTTCTTCTAAAGAGGGGGTGGCAGAAGCAACAAGTGAGAGAAAGGACGCAAACCCAGGAGAGGAGGATGCTGAGCACGTTGGGGAGGCGCAAGAGCCCACGTTGCAGGACGAGGATGAGGAGATGGAAGAGCACGTTTGGGAATGGCAGGATCCCACGTTGCAGACCGACAGAGCCGGGTGGGGGAGGCCCATTCGGTGTTACTACAAAGGCAGGTTTCGCACGATCCATGACGGGGGTGGGTTGTCTTCTCCAGGAAGATGGCCAGTGGAACAAAGGAAACCATTGGCCAAGGAAGGTGCAATCATGATTGCTTCATGTTGCAAGCAAGAGTTCTTGAAATGGATCAAAGACCAAGAACAACAAGGAGACAAAGGGGTCAAGGAGATCTTTTGGTCTTTGGCAGCAGGAAAGCTGCAAGGGTCCCCCTTCGATAAGGTCATGGGGGAAACCAGGAAGAAGATAGATGAAGCGTTGAAATTGATGGGCAAGCATCCTGAAAGAAGAGAAGGGGACAGAGTGTCTGAGGTGAACTTCAGACGTCTGGCGGCTATGCTGGACGTGGTGGAGGACGAAGACTGGGAATGGCTGCAAGAGGCAGTGAGCGAGGGTGTTAGCCTCGGTGTGGATGAAACCATGCCGAGGGTGCCTCAGGTCTTTGAGGAAAAGGTGAAGTGGAGTCTTGACTTCACTGAGGAAGTCTTCAGAGATTCGGAGGCTGACAACTATCGCTCGGCGGAAGAGAACTCTGCAGACATTAGGAGGCAAGTGATGGAGGAAGTTCAAGCTGGCTTCATAAAACAGATGGAGCTGGAAGAGGCTAAGGAGGTGTTCAAGGGCAGACTGGCGATAGCTGCTCTAGGGGCTGTCCCCAAAGAGTTGGGATCGTCAGTAGTGAGGATAGTTCACGACGGGTCCTACTCGGTCGATGTAAATCACAAGATAAAGGTGTTGGACAGGATGAGATTTCCAATGATTGATGATGCCTCAGGGATCTTGTTGGAAATAGAGAGGTCTGCGGTAGAGGAGGGGAAAGGTGCTAGGTGTAGCCTCCTCTACGATATCTCCAAGGCTCACAAGCTGCTTCCGGTTAAGAAGCGCGACTGGGGTTACCAGGCATTCAAGTTGCCAGGTAAAGATATGGAGGATCAGGTGTTCCTGCACACCCGCGGAACCTTTGGTATAGCATCGGCGGCTTACCGTTGGCAACGGTTGGCAGCTTGTGTCGTGAGGTTGAATCACCGATTGTGTGGGATCGAGTTGGGGGTCCTACATCTGTTGTTCGCAGATGATGGGTGGTTGACCGCTGTGGGGTCATTCTTTTGGAGGAAGCTATTGTTCTGGTTGTTTTGCTTGGAAATCCTGGAGGTGCCTATCTCTTGGAAGAAAGTGAGAGGAGGAGCGGAGGTACAGTGGATAGGCTACCAACTAGATGTTGGTAGCTTCAGGAAGGGCATCTCCACTCGGAAGGTTAGGTGGGTGATGGATTGGATGGAGAAGCATTTCAGCGCAGGAGGCATCACTGTGAAGTCTGCTTTGGGTCGTTTTGGGTTCGTAGCCGGAGCCCTTCCCCATGTGAGACCTTTCTTGGGCCCCTTGTTTGCGTGGGCGGCTATGTTGGCCCCAGGGACGTTTTCAAGGTTAAGGTTCCCGGATGCGGTGAGGATTCTGTTGCAATTTGTGCAGCAGCAGATAAGAGACGAGCCCATGTCTAGGCCCAAGAAAATCAAGGAGTTTGCAAAAGAGGCTTTCAGGGTAGATGCCAAAGCTGAACAGGATAAGATTGTGATTGGAGGTTGGGGCTGGTTCTCCATTCACTTGGACAGGAAGTCGGCCCCCTGGGCCTATTTGAAGGGTGAGCCGTACAGGAACATCGCCTCACTGGAACTGGTGGCAGTTCTTACTGCTGTCATGTTGTTCGGATTGGAAGGAGAGGAAGCAGGATGTATGAAGACCTTGACATTGTCAGCTAGCACTGACAATCTAGGCAACACGTATGTCTTGCGGCACTTCATGAGCTGCAAGTATCCTCTGTCCATCGTAGTGATGGAGTTGGCCGTTCAGCTCAGAAGGAGAGGAATTGAGTTGAACTTGGGTTGGATACCGAGGGGTCAAAATTGCGAGGCCGACGCGTTGACCAATGAGGAGTTCGAAGGTTTCAATCCGAACAAGAGGATACATAAGAAGTTTGAGGAGTTAGATTTCTTGGTTCTAGATGAACTCATGAGCAAGGCTGGCGAGCTAGACCAAGATATGAAGTTGGCAAAGTCATCAAGGGAAGCAAAAGGAGACAGGCCTTTAAAGGACACGAACAAGAGGAAAAGAGGTGAGACGAAATGGAAGGACCCTTGGTGACAGAGGTTGAGGGAAGCTGGATATCCATCATCTAAAGAGGGGGATAGGTGATGGAATACCCATCTCATCTCTAATGGTTAAACCATTGGAGCAAGAAGTGAAGCATCAAAAGGATGCTTCACAAGGAGAGGAGCTAAGATGGATTCTGCGCAACCTCTGAAAAAGTGTACGCTGCAGAGAGAGTAGGGAGTGACGAGTAATGGAATGTGTTCCTGAATCGCCATGACCGATCGGATGCAGTCCATCGGCTCAAAAGCACCCACCACCGTCCCCTGGCACCGCCTGTGTCTTGGGCTAAGTTGGCTGGGATAGGTGATGGAATACCCATCTCATCTCTAATGGTTAAACCATTGGAGCAAGAAGTGAAGCATCAAAAGGATGCTTCACAAGGAGAGGAGCTAAGATGGATTCTGCGCAACCTCTGAAAAAGTGTACGCTGCAGAGAGAGTAGGGAGTGACAATACTGGTTCTGTCAATTCTCAAGTATCGTCCATATTTGAGCAATTGCTTTTCCACTTAATCAGTTGTATGCAAAGATTGTATGGTTATCGCTCAAATAAACTGTCCATCCAATTAACTGATCCATATCAATATCATGTTAGCTTTCCACTGATTTATGGAAGTTGATAAAGAAACATCAATGAACATCGTAGACTTAGCCTTTGCAAACCAACAGAGTAAACTCTATGACATGTCAATCCCCTTCCCCCCTTTCCATGTTAAAGAACCCCTCCAGCAGGTTGACGGTCTTGCCCTACCTGTCGGTTGCCACCCGATGTGCTCAGAGTCCACAGCAAGCCACAAGGACACCAGCGGGGGCGAGGAGCCAGCTCGGTGACACGCCGCCAGCCTGATCTAGGATCTGGTTGGCGCTGTTTTCACCATGAAAAATGTTAAAAGATCAGGGATAACAACCAACAACTTGAAAGGTTCTGACACGAATCCGGCTCGTTTTCGTACTAGCTCAGTTTTGCGTACTAGCTCAGGAATTGGGCATTATGTAAACGAGCCCGCAAGATACCTAATTGTAATTGGAACGAACAATACTTCTAAATTGGGCACGGCATTCAAAGATAGACCGTGCTACCTCAGGGCATCCGTGCAGGCTCAAAACCTTTGATTTTTTTTTGGGTTTCTGAGGTAGACGGGCTAGGTGGGAGCTGGGGTGGGATTGTTTCCGGAGGTTTTGGAACAATAGTGGTTCAACAACTACAATTGTTGATATTTTTGTTGTTGGTGGTTGGAACCACTATTGCTCCAAAAAAATTTAATTAACCACTAGTTAGTCCCAACTAAAAATAATTGACCACTAGTTAGTTGGTTAACCACTAAACCACTAGTTAGTCCCAACTACATTCGTTATATTCTCGGCTGTAATGGGGATGGTTGGCTGACTCGTCAGAGTTCAAGCACCAGGTGCGGTCAAGGTTCTCAATTCACCATGGTGAGAGTATAGTGGCCACGGTGACATTATTAAGAGTTATGAAACATGTACATTAACCACTATGATTAACCACTATGATTAACCACTACAATTAACATGTTAATTTAAGCAGTGAACAAACGATCATGATCATTGATGGTTTGTGATCATTAACATTAGCCAGGGTTCACGGTAAAGTCAAATCATTAACCATGCTTATTTGTTTAGGTCAGTGATTCTTGATAGCTGGTTCGAGCACTGACAATTTGTTGTATTGAGCATCAACCGTTTGTAACCACTATAGACCACTGTTAATCAAGATCAATGATAGATCGCCATGAGTAGTAGTGGATAATACCAGCTACTGCAAATAACATGATGCCGCACCGTCGGGCATGATTGGACATTGCTCACCAGTCAGTAGTGAACAATATCAACCACCATGATCAAGCACCACTACCAAGCATCACTACACGCATCATTGTCAAGCATTGTCTTCAACCATTACATGAAGCTCCGAAATGAATTTGTGCAAAGTCTCTGCAACCAGCATGCTCTAATATGACTACCGTCTAGAATTTTCCACTATAAATCACTATCAACCACTTTCTGTTAACCGTCGATTCAACCACTATCAACCGCAATTACTCATTATCAACCACCCTTGATCAACCACTATCAACCACAATTACTAGACTCATCAACCACCCTTGATTCACCACTATAAGCACCAACCAGCACTAGCGCAACCACCATCAACCTTTATCAATAATTATTCATCATTTAAACTATTATCAACCATTACTATTGATTCTATTCGTTTATCAACCATTACTATTAATGTCACATTAGCACATAGACTCATCCACCACCCTTGATCCACCACTATAAGCACCACCACTAGCACAACCATCCTTGATCAACCACTGAGCACATGGCAGGATGTTGAAGGTCCTTCAACGTGCGCGAGACTTGGCCGAGCCCCAAATCTTCGTCGACGCGCCGGCGCCGGCCGCCTTGCAGCGAGTGGTGCAGCAAGCGTTGAACGACGCTGGTCCACGGCGATGGCGAAATGGTGGTGGTGCTACTGTAGTGGTTGAAAGGGTGGCTACCCTGTGGTGAAACGGTGAGTGATGCTGAAAGATGGTGCAAGATGGATATATTAGTGGTGAATGATGGTGAAAGATCAACAGTACTCGGGTTTTTTGATGCTTCATGGAACTGAAAAGACATCTCAAAATCGATGACGTGTTTCTCTGGGGCAGCCAACACCATTCTGTGTATGGCAGGGTCTTTGTATGTGGTTGGTCAAGTCTCTGAAAATAGCGTCGATGCATGCGCAAGCGCGGCATTGGAATCAATGCTAATGTGGGTACCCAGGCTTCCTTTTGCTCACATCCCGTCACCAGAATAATCTTGAAATGGTTATGGTTGATATCAGCCATCAATAATGACAAGGGGTAGTAACCAGCAAAAGTAGAGAACAATGGTTAATGATGGTACACCAGGCGTACGGGGTGAATTGACCCACAGCCAAATGTTCAGCCAACATTCTTAAAACATTTTTGTGCACCAATCGATCAATCACTCAAGAATCATGGCCTTTTAGTTCAGCCTCCTTATTGAGCTGAATCCTTTGGACCACCACTTGCAGGTCTATCAACTCATTGTCTTTGGTGACCTGGTTGTTGATATCCAAGACATAAGAAGCTGAAGAATGCTAGTTGCTGAAGATCCACAGCTTCCAGTCAAACACTTGTCATGTCGGATCCCAGATGCAGCTGGTCCCAAACAAGATCGTACATGCACCCTGTAGAAAACTCGCCTGATTCAATGAAAAATTCACCATACCTACTTGCTTTTGTTAGGCGAGGGCAACCAGGTGCAGGGCTACCTGCGTGCAAGCGTACTTGAGAATGGTAGGCGAAGAAACATGTTCTTCTGTGATGAATCCACCATTGGAGCTGTGCACCTGTGCAAATGTCAAAAGCCTAAAGCGCGTCCTAGTCTTGATATCGCTTAGTTGCTTGAATAGCACCCAGCGGTGAACAAACTATTTTTATGTTGCAGTAGTTTGTTCAGTCCATGAACAGTGGAGCCAAAGGATTTGCCTCCCGGCATCCCAATGTTTACCGGCTTCACCGGTCAAATGGTGGATTCTTAAAGTTGGGAAGCCACAAAATGGGTGGGGTTTTTCTTGCCACAAAATGGCTGGTTTATTACTATCAATGGACAATAAACTGGATGATAACTGGGGGTACCCCTATGGCTTGATACACCGATGAGGCAACTGCGGAGCAGCTCAACTCCCAATGACCTGAGGATGCTTGTGGCGAGCATCGAATGACTTTGTCAGAGCTCTCACTGTCCTACTGCGCGACAGTGGGAGCCGAACGTTTGGTGGGCTGCAGTATCAGCAGCAAGTACAGCACCAGCTTGGAGGCCAGGGCTCAGCTGCGCCGCGCTGCGCCAACGTTCTGAAGGGGATGAGTTCCTGTGCCCTGTGCATCCATGTTGTCAAGATGAATCATCATTCATCATCGTTTGTCATCATCAATCATGGTTAGTCATCACTAATCATCATTGATAAATCATTATTGACTACCATGAATCTAATATGATTGATCATTAGTATTCTTGCTCATTATTTTTGCATTCATTCATGGGTTGTTCTCTTGCTCGTTGTTGGCTACTAGGCATTATTGATCAATTTGGAGCAATTTGCATCTATGGATGATTATAAACGCAGATAACCATGCAAAAACAACGGTTAACCAGTATAAGTCATGAGTAGCTAACCATCAGCAACTAATCATCAATCAAAGGTTTGAGATTTGTTCAGAACTATTATCTTTATTAGATAGGTCTTGAACACTACAACTAGGCAAAACTTATCTTGTCATTATCAACTACAAGCATTTTTCACCACAATTCTGTGTAGTTCATGAGCCCTGGTCAACCACTAAAGCATTCATATCATGAACTATCATTAATGACCAACGCCAGTGGGAATCACAAACTAATGCCAACTGGTATCGATTTAGTCGTACTAAAACCATTATCACCATTGTTGATCAGCAGTATTAATCACTACTCAGGAGTTCATTAACCATCATAAATTGACCATCGAGTATTCACCATGACCATCATAACATGGATCACTGAGCATGGAATCTAACCAGTACTGGTCGTTTCCAGTTTATGAAGCATTTATAGCAGCAATAAACCAATCATTAACCACCATCATTAACCTCAATTATCACCATCTAGTTCACCATGGTGGACCATCATTTTTTCATCATGACCATCATTAACCTCAATGATCACCAAGCAATTTGTTTATTAAGCAATTAGTCACCACCATCATCAACACATTTGTGGCATCAATAATCACTAGTTAACCATGCTTAACCATCAACTTTTCTTCATGAGGTTAACCAATCTTAGTTCACCATGATAAGTAATGGTCATTTAATTAACCATGATTAACCATCATTAACCTCAAGGATCACAATTTAGTTGATCATGGTTAACCATCATTTTTCATCATGACCATCATTAACCTCAAGGATCATTGACCTTGGTTGACCATAGTTTACCTTGGATCACCAACCACAACCATGGATCACTGAGCATGGAATCTAACCAGTCCCGGTCGTTTCCAGTTTGTTAACCATTTACAGTACAGTAGGTATAAACCAATCATTCACCACCATCATTAACCTCAATGATAACCATTTACTTAACCATGGTTAACCATCAACTTTTCATCATGACAATCATCAACCTCAATGATCACCATTTAGACAACCATGGTTAACCAACCATGAACCATTCATCATGACCAGTATAGCAGGTATAACCTTGGATCACCAACCATGAAACCCCAGCAGTACTCAGAGTTGGCTTCTGAACGAAGGAAGTCCTCGAGCAGCGACAGCTTTTGTTGCAAGGTCGCGCAGAAGGACCAGCGGCAGCTACGTCACAACGTGCGGTTAGGGGTGGATGTGTAACCTAGCACGTGGTAAGTGATGGGTAATCAATGGTTGATTAAGGATGGTTAACTTGAATGTTTTTGATGGTCAACATAGTTTCTTTGCATGATTTTTTTGAAGGTTGATGATGGTGGTTGATTCGTGTGTAATGATGGACGATCAATGGTCAATGGTGGTTAATGTCATTGACGCTACTGCTGGTTGTCAACAACATGATAATCAATCACTATAACCATGGTCAATGATGGTGGTTTGGCATTACTCCCAGCATTGTTTGTTGTATCCCAATTTTGTGTTGTCACTGTTGGGATCGATCCCTCAAGAGATGTGATGCCCTTGGTTAGTCGCATGCCTTTCATGGCTTGGTAGCAGCGATGAAACACGGCGACAAGCTTTGACCCAGCAGTGCGGTCCCTCAACATCTCCAGGATATCACAAGCTCCGAGAGGCATGCCAGCTGCTTGGCATATCACCAAATTCGTTGCTGATTGCTGTTGGCCACTCGAAGATTCACCCACTTTTGGGGATCGGACAATTGGAGAAAACAGCATGCCTAAACAAGTTTTCTAATATAGACTACCCACCAAAAAGCATATTTTGCTCCTTAAATACCCTTAAATCCAAATAAATGGACCTCTAGAACGATGAATTTCCACATCCCTTCCCCTCCATCCCATCCATATCCATCCCATCCCCTCCAACCCACCATCCCTTGGGCCCTTAGCCATCCTTTGGGACCATCCCCTGCCATGCTCCTCCCAGGCAGGTGCTGGGCGCCGCGGCGCCGCGCCGGGGCGTCTTCGGCCGCGCGGTGCGGTCCACGGTTTGCGCCGCGGCGGCGCTGCGGCGCCTCGATGCCAAGCGGCGCCACTGCTGCGCCCGGCGACGGCACAGGGCGGTGCAGCGAGCGCCTGGGCACGGCAGGGCAGGGCCGGGCAGGGCCTTGGGGATGGTGGGTTGGTGGTGGGTTGGATGGGCTGGAATGTGAGCCACGCTTGAGAAGCTGTTGATGATTGCGTGGCAACAAGGTTCGAACTGCTTATGAAGGCAATATTAACTGTTGGTGAGGTGAACAATGATGGGCTTAGATTGCTATCATTAC
Organism: Symbiodinium kawagutii; assembly: GCA_009767595.1. Lineage (NCBI taxonomy): Eukaryota > Dinophyceae > Suessiales > Symbiodiniaceae > Symbiodinium > Symbiodinium kawagutii. The sequence goes on from VSDK01024487.1 coordinate 787,081, forward strand.
CTAAGCGTGCATGTAAGCTTGGCTATCAAGTACTGTGGAATTATTGGGTAAGTTTGGCTGCAAAGGCATTGTTTTGCATGATATTCAGTAGTTGTTTATTCTTGCGCTTGCACCATTGCAACATGACCAACGCAAAGTCATGGCGTAGTGACCAGCCAAGAATGCAGGAGAACATCAGCAAGCACCAGGGAACTTTATTGACGGTCCCGTTGGAATTTCAAAACTACTGAGCTTCATACTTTCCACATAATTAGATATTAAGGAGGCAAAAATACGGCTGTGGTTGGTGCGTGCGTCAGTGATTTTTCGCAGTTGGAGGGGGGTCAAACCACCGCAGCGTCTGCTGAGATAAACCTATGTGTCTACTGTTTGTGGGAATGGTTGAAAACCTCAAACAAGCTGATGAAGATACTTGATGTCAATTAGAAAAGACAGGTCCGCAAATATTCGTTTTATGATATTCTGCCTTTTTAAATTCAACATTTTTCCGTTGCATGATGTTTTGGAGTCACAGATCTTGTATAGTTTAGTTAATCATTCTTCAACTTGGATGTGCATAGGGGTTGGAAGCGGGTTCACAACCATGAAACATCATGAACCCGAACTGCACATCCAAGAGCCACCGTGGTTAGAAGCTACCTATAGGAGGGTTCATAGCCCATCCAAGAACATCCAAGCACCCAGAGAGTCGTCGGAATCGGTCACCCAATGCCAGAGTCCATACACCCGTGAGTCCATCACCCCCATGCCGGAATCCATCACCCCCCAATGTCCGAATCAAACATCAGAAACCAGACAGATTCCATCACCCTGTGACGGAGTTCATACACTAATACACCTCTCAGAATGAATCATGAGCTGACCCCAGTGGCTATGTTTTAGGGTGTATGGTTGAAGGGTTTCTGGTTTTAGGCTTTATGGTTTTGGGGTTGTATGGTGTAAGGTTTTAGGGTTTAGATTTGCGTCGCGTTTTTCTTGCTCCGCATTTTCACACGGACCCTATTTCCGACGTCTCCTCTCCCTCTCTCTCTCAGGTATAGAAGTTGTCATCGTTTCATACAAGTTTCGAGTTGTCATATTCACCTACTGGGTTCCTGACTCGCGCCCTGGGGTGAATGGCTCGGGGCGACTAACTCGAGTTTAGGATTGCACCCGACTGAACAAGCGCTAGCATTAAGACCATACTGATGCACAGAAAGTGTGATATGTAAAAGAAAATACGAAAGAAGACAAAACAACTTTCACCATCTTTCACCAGCATAATCAACTAAAAAATAATATGTTCAAAAAGGACAAATCCTAACCCAACCCCCAAATTGAATTCAACAATACATTGAAAAAAATCAACAAATAAACAATTCCAAATTCAAACCCCAAAATGAGTTCACTCATATATAATGAAGACAATAAACACAAATAAACAAATACAGACTCAAATTCAGCAACCCAAAAGTTTGAGGAGGAGATTTCTGGACCTGAGTCTGGATTTGAATCCCGTCCAGATTTGTTTATTTTTCATGTTTTCTTCTCCAGGTTTTTGTTACTTTTTGGCTTGGCCCTGCCTCCTCCATCCCGCTATTACAAAATACAAAAAAATGCAAAGAACATCAACCAATCCAGACTCAAATCTGGATTCAGACAGTCGCTGTTCAGACTCTTGGGTTGCTAGGGTTGACTTAGGGATTGTTGATTTTTGCGTTTTTGTTGTTGAATGCACTTTTGAATCCATGTGTGGTGATTGAGCTAGGATTGGTTTATTTATTTCTTGTTTTTTGAACTTGTAATTGAAAGATTTTTGGTGTCGATTTGTTTTCAATCTAGGTTCGGATCTTGTTTTTTTGTTATTCGTTCCTGCAAAGCCAATTCGTTTGTAAGAGATAAAGTCTTAATGCTAGGAATTGTTGCAACATGCCATAAGTGTAAAAGTCATGATGGTATTGGGTCCATGCAGGCTCAAGTAGCTGTCAAAATAGCCTTGTGCGCCATGGGTGGTGGCAAGGTCAAGAAGGACAGGAACGAGCGGTAGACTGGTAAGTGTTGTGGCCTGCTGCTTTGTTATTTTTTCGGTGGGTTTCACTCCGGCTTTGTTCCCCACTGGTTTTCCCAGCTTTTGGCTGCGTGCGTACGAAGCACGAGAGTTAGCCAGGAAAGAAACCAATGCCATGCTTGATCGAATTTCTATCAGCCTGGAAGCGAGGCCGGGATTGGCTTGCCAAATGGTTGGCTGAAAGTGCTGGCAGGACATCCCCCGGGCCCCGTAGCGAACCGTTGCGGGGGACCGTCCCCGGGTGCGCCGCCCCGCGTCCCAGGCAGTGTCTTAACTGCACCTTAGGGTGTCTTACCTGTCGTTTGGGGATTCTTGTCTACTACCAGGGGTGTCTTAACTGCGCCTGCTTGTTTGTTTGTTTGTTTGTTTGTTTGTTTGTTTGTTTGTCTGTCTGTCTGTCTGTCTGTCTGTCTGTCTGTCTGTCTGTCTGTCTGTCTGTCTGTCTGTCTGTCTGTTTGTTTGTTTGTTTGTTTGTTTGTTTGTTTGTTTGTTTGTTTGTTTGTTTGTGTTGTTGCTGTTGTTGTTGTTGTTGTTGTTGTTGTTGTTGTTGTTGTTGTTGTTGTTGTTGTTGTTGTTGTTGTTGTTGTTGTTGTTATTGTTGTCGTTGTCGTTGTTGTTGTTGTTGTTGTTGCTGTTGTTGTTGTTGTTGTTGTTGTTGTTGTTGTTGTCGTTGTTGTTGTTGTTGTTGTTGCTGTTGTTGTTGTTGTTGTTGTTGTTGTTGTTGTTGTTGCTGTTGTTGTAGCGTTTGGCGGTCGGCGGGGTCGGAAGTTCTATAAGGCAAGATGGGGCTGTCAGTCGCATCATTTTTTCATTTGTCCATCGATAGATTTTGGACTTTCTGCAAGGCTTTTAAGTTCCTTGCACGCTGGCCAGGGGTATCAGTCTGCCACTCGAGGCCTGTCGGGCGGTGGTAGGAGCACAACGATGCCGATGACCATAACCAGTGATTAGTAATAATTAGGCCCACAACCATTTGCCGAGAGGAAAGAGAACGGGATAAAATGTGAGAAGCATCCGCAGTGTTTGGCCGACAGCTTTGCGCCGCCGCCTTTCGCAAGCCAGCGCCAGGGCTTTTGCTTACCCTCGTGCCTTCGTAGCCCTTGAAGGACCCCGAAAAACAGGACGGAAATGAGGAGAGAAACGACCAGCCGGAAGGTGAGGGCGAGCATTTTGGATCGGACGCGCCCAGTGTGGCAGAGCTGTTAGACGGTCTGGACGAGCTGAGCTCCAACAATTGCTCAGTCAGGCAATGGAAGCCGAGACGCAAGGGATGTTCCAGGCCGAGGAAGGCGACGACTGCACTCTTGCGCGTGAGCTGTCTGCAATAGTTCAGCTGTGAGCCTAAGTTTCCGTTTTAACACCACCAACAACAACAGCAACAACAACACCACCACCACCCCCACCACCACCACCGCCAACAACAACAACAGCAACAACAACAACAACCGCCACATTAAATGTTCACTTCGAGTATATATATATATCATTTTGAACGCCTTCCACATTGAATACGTACATTTCACTTCAGGTATACTTCAGTCGGGTTGCATCTTGTTTCATTTGCCGCTTTCTTCACTTACCTCTTGCTCCGTCTCGCTTCTGGTACTTTTTACTTCAAACACCTCGCGCTTCTATTGCCCGTCACTTTAGGCATGTGACTTCCACTGCATCATGTTCTTCTCCTTCGAAAAATAATTTGAACGGCGTTTGACTATCTTTAATGTTCTTGCATTTTGCTTTGATGACTTCCAACTTCAATTACAGTCCACTTCGAACACCGCAAAGTTTCAAGGGATCGCACGTCATGTGCCTTTGACTTCGATTAAACTCCCACTTCAACTACCTACCTCCAACCTCAACATCTCATTTCATGCTTCAAGGAAGTCTAGCTGAAAAAGTGTGCTTTCAACTTGTGAATTTGCATTTTTGTGGAAAATGTTGGACAACAAAAGTTGTAAAAACAAAGCATGTTGGAACTTGCTGTTACGTCGCACACGCCAGGCTTGTAGGTCTTCGAGTTTGGGCAACTTTCGGCCCTGGGTGAACATAGATCAGGGTACGATTTTATGTTCCTGCTTGCCTTGTAGGCTCACAGTGAGAGCTTAGAAACATGCTACCATTCCCGTCGCTACCGCCAAGACTCCAGAAACAGTGGAAGCCATTTCATATGTTGCGCCCCAAGCTTCCGAACTTCTGGACTCATAAAAACAGCATTTCGCGCTGAGACCCAAAGACATGCAACTTGCCTTGTTTCGTCCGCCTTTTTCCAAGCATGGTGCGCTGCCGGAGAACAGCTGAGGGCAGCGCAACCGGCAATCGAAACACATGGTGAACTGCTCCTGTCGCCAGGAACGCAAGACCATTGCTGCGTCGTGGAGAAACCAGGTGCGCCTGCGAGAAACTCGTGGGGGACAGACCGTGACTTAGTGACTCGCATCACCTGCATCACTTGAGAACATTTTTCCAATCAGAACTTTGGCCGAGCCGGATGGAAATGCGGTATTCTTGGCGCAAGTACAAGGCCAGATCTGGCAAGGAGAATTTATCTAGGTATAGACAGCTGCAAAGCAGTACACCGATTCACAGATGTAGACATGGGCGCAGAGAAAAAATTGGTAGCAAGACAAATGGTGGTTTCTTAGAATAGGGGTACCCCAAAATCATCCAATATGAGCCATATATAGCAGCAAACCCACCATTTTTGGGCCCTTCATTTTAAGAAATTGCCAAATAGATGATGAACAGATAGATAGAAGGATTGATAAATAGACAGATAGATAAATAGAAAATTGGATAGATGGGTGCACGGCGGATAGACAGATAGATAAATGGAAAGATCGATCAGATAGATAAGTAAATGGATAGACAGGTAGGTGGATGGATAGATAGATACATGGATAGATGGGTAGATAGATGACAGATGGATGGATAGATGGATAGATGGATGGATAGCTGGGTGAATAGAAGCTTGGAAAAAATAGATAGGTAGAGGTTGCTGGATACTAGATAGATAGACGAGATTTAGATGATGGATGGTGTTGGTTGGTTGGTTGGTTGGTTGGTTGGTTGGTTGGTTGGTTGGTTGGTTGGTTGGTTGGTTCGTTGGTTCGTTGGTTCGTTGGTTCGTTGGTTCGTTCGTTCGTCCGTTGGTTGGTTGGATGGATGGATGGATGGAAGGAAGGATGGATAGATAAGTAGATAGATAGATGGCTCGATGGACCGATGTATAGAAAGCTGGGGCGGTTACAGGTGTAAATGTCCAGAAACATTGCGCAAGGAAATTTAATCAGGCTGGTCTGGAGCTGACGCTTCCCAGAAGCTAGAGGCCTCGGCCTAGGGTCAAGGGTAAGGGAATTTTACGGTAGTGATTTGATTTGAAATGGCGAGGTCATGGTTGGTGCTTTTAGGTGTATGGTTTCAAGGTGGCTTTTGGGCTTTTGGTTTGAAGTCAACGCTTTCATGTATATATGTTGATTTGAGTGTCATGCACAGAGGCATTCACCATCTCATTGATGTATCGTCGTTGCTGTTTGGTCCAAAGGGCCCTTGAAGCCAACTTCGTGGCTTGGATTGAGGAAAACATGTGCGGTGCGGTGTGAGCCTTTGCTGGCTATCGAATCGTGGTTGAAACACACTCCAGTTGCTACCAGTTCCGCATGGTAGCGGAGCTACCTTGGTAGCTCAGTGCGCCGAGTGATCCGGCGACCGACAGGCCATCTGGCCTTCAGTGCACTGCTTAGCAGTGATCTGGGTGTAACCCTCGGGTCTATCGTGACCTCTGCAACTGTCATTTACAACTGCGAAAGCTACACTTGCAACTGCCATTTCACAACATCAAACATATTCGTGCAGTCCTGAACCATGGAAAGCAAGGATACGTTCAAGGATCTGCAATTCGATGGGAAACCCTCGGGATACAGAGATTTCCGAAGAAAGACCATTCTAGCCGTAGCAGGCCAGGAGGATCGTCACACACACTTGTGTGGCCCCCGTCTTCTTCAACGCCTTCAAGGAGAGGCATGGCGAGCAACGGAACATTTGCAGATCGCAGAGCTGCGTCAGCCACAGGGCTGGCTTCAAGTGATACAGGCTCTGGATAAGCATTACAGGTTCCTTCCTGAAACTGAGCTGCACGAAGCAGTGGAGGAATTCCTTTTCCTATTGAAGCGTCGTCAAGGAGAAGGAGCAACCAGTTTCAGCAGCCGCTTCAAGACTCAATTGGACCGTGTGCAGACTTTGATTGCTGCTGAACGAAGCCTGCATCGGACCAAGAGAAGGAAGAAGCGAGGCGCCAAGAAGAGAGCAGGAGCTATGAGTGGATCCTCTTCGGCCAGTAGCTTGGCTGCCTCACAGCAGCCAGATGAACAAGCTCCGGAAGAACCCGATGGTCAAGAGCCGCAGCCCACGGAAGATGAGACTGGTGCTGAAGAACAGCGAAGAGCCACGTCTGCTGAGGAGCAGGAGGGCAGCATTCACACTGTGAGATCGAAAGTGCCTTCATCAGCAGGCTCTCGTGGGTCCAAGGGCTCGAAAAGGGAGAGAGGTTCTCAGCTTTCCAGAGGCACACAGAAAGCTGATCAAGCCTTGCAGCGCCGCAAGATGATGGAGGCGCTTGGAACGCTGGAGCAGGGACACCTGCGAGCAAAGCCTATCTTCCCCCAGGCCATTCTTGGCCACCTCTTCATGAAGAAGTTCGGTCTGAATCGTGAGCAGAGGGCTCACATCATTAGAAGTACAGGTGGATCATCACGGTTGGATGATGTGGAGAAGATCATCCGAGCATCTGACTTGGAGGAGTTCAAGCAAGATGACAGAAGGCGCTCTGAGGATCGGAAGCCTCCGAAGCAGCCTCGTCGAGACACCTACATGGTCCAGACAGAGGACAATCGATCTCAACCGGTGTATCTTGCTGAAGACTCGTCGTCGAGCCTTGGTAACCCTTTGGATGATGATGATCTGCTGTCCGATGATAGTGAGCAGGAGGCCTACCTGGCTGCAGGGAATCAGGTGGACGGAGAGACAGACCAGGAACTTCAAGAAGTCTATGAAGTCCAGAAGCGTGCCAAGAAAGAGTTTCGAAAGAACATTCGGACATACAAAGAGAGCAAAAAGAAAGTACGAGAAATCAAGAAGAGTAGAACACCGTATCTACCAGTAGTCGCATTGAATCAAGCAGCAGAGGGATCCAATCCTACACAAGCACCAGTTGTCCGTCAAGCCTTTGGTGGTCGACCAGCTGCCAAACCCGCTCCGAAGCGGAAATCTGACTCGAAATTTGTGAACCGTAAGGAGGAAGCTAATCTGGCAACCACTACAGTTGTGGAGCATTTCTCATACATGGTCACGGAGACTTTGGTCAGTGAAGATATCTGGTTGGCAACTGTGCCGGATGGATTTGCAATCATAGATACAGGCTGCACTACATCCATTGTTGGTCAGGACACCGCTGACCGTCTTTGTGCCTACATGAAGCAACATGATTGGCCTCAGCCGACCCCATGCATCCTGCCCCCAGTGGAGTTGAAAGGATTCAATGGAAACAAGGAAGAGTCCACTCAAGGACTCAAATGGTCAGTCAAATTGGGTAGCCTATGGGGAACCATCACCACGTATGTGATACAGGGATCAGCTCCGTTCTTGCTGTCACGCCGAGTGCTAGAGGGTATGGAAGCATCTCTGGACTTGGGTAGTTTGACAATTACATCCAAGAAGCATGACATGCATGAGATGCCCTTGAGACAAGCGTCCAATGGTCATTTGCTGCTTCCTTTGCTGGATCCCATGAATGAGCTGTCCGTAGAAGAGATTGACCAGACCGAACATGAGCCCAAGATCGAAGCGCAACCGCTACAGCCACGCTCTGAGGTCACCGAGGAGAGACACAGCAAGCGTCCAAGCACCAGTGATAGGCGTAGGACTCTCCAACATGTAGTCAAGAACACTCGTAAGGGGGTAGTTAATGTTGAGCGGTTTAGGGAGGAACTCCTTCTCATCTTTGGTAAGCAAGGGGTGAACATCACACAAGCCTTCGTTGCCTATAGACCAAGATTAGAGCGTATCCCTCCAGATGCAGGAACCACTTCTTACTACCGAGCCGTAGCTACCTTGACTGAGGATGGCAACTTCTATGTCCAACCCTGGGGCACTCGCTCGCCAGGAGAGACCCGAAGACCAGTCACACAGGTCAATGTGTGCCTGTTTGCCTATGCACCCAGTGAGACATGTAGTCACGACCATCATGAGCTGAACATGAGCTCATATAGTTCAAGTGCCCAGTGTTTTTGCTGCCGGGATTGTGACTCAGAGGGCGATGATCAAGACATCCAGAGTGAAGATATAGGTCTGACCTCAGAAGCCTTGTATAGTGATAACTGGGATTGGTCAGCCTTGGAGCCCCAACAACTTGGAGCTGAACAGTTGGAGACCCTCAAGCGTAGCATTCATAAACTTCGAAACACTTACTCTCAGTTCATTTTGTCTAGGATCAACGGGGAGTCGGAAGCCTTGCGGTCCGAGTTAGCCACTTGGTTAGGCCCACAAGCCCATTGTCTAGATCAGAAAGTGTCTCTGATAGAGGTGTTTACGGGTAAAGCTCCACTGTCCAGTAAGGTTGAAGATTTGGGAGAGCACCACTGCATTAGGATAGGTTTAGAGTATGGTCATGATCTCAACAAACATCACGATCGACGCATGCTGATCCTTTTGGTAGCCTACTGTCGTCCAAGAGATGTATGGATCAGTTTCCCGTGTGGTTGTTGGGGACCATGGAGTCGCATGAACATGCACAAAGACCCCTCTCTTGAGCAGGATATCCTGGATGCCAGGCGCCAAGCAAGACGCCATCTAGCCGTAGTTCCCGAGTTGTGGCACTTTCAGCAGTCACTTGGAGGACATGTGCACATTGAGAATCCTCTCACATCAGATGCCTGGAAGGAGTTTCGTCTCCGAGATGCATTCGTTGTAAGGATTGACCAATGTAGCCTAGGATTGAGATGCCCTAAGACTAACCTTCCCATCCTTAAGCCAACCAGGATAGTAACATCATGTGAGCAACTAGCCAAGCGCCTGGTCACTTGCCGATGTGACCGACGTCATGAGCATGCCCACTTAGAAGGTAGTTATAAAGGGAAACCACTCACTTCTTATGCCGAAACATATCCAAGAAAAATGTGTCGAGTGATTGCTGGAGAACTGTGCTCCCGTGAGCACGAGCAAGCTGCCCAACACGACGTGCTAGCTGAATTGGATAGCGAGTCTGATGTGCCCGTGCCAGACGGCCCGCTGCATGACGAAGCCGCGGAGGATGGTCATCCGATGCACATTCAGAAACTCGATGCTATGATTCGTAAACTCCATGTCAACACAGGACATGCCTCGAAGGAGCAAATGTTGCGTTTAGCCAATCGTTGTCAGGTGTCTGATGAAGTCAAGCAAAGGATTCGTAGTTTCAAATGCAGCATCTGTGATGACCATAAGGTGCCAGTGTCACACCGCCAAGCCGCGGTGCCACATGCCGAAACTCCCAATCATATTGTTGGTGTTGACTTCGTGCAGGTAGAGCTCAAACATAATGATAGTAACGGGAAGGTCATAGAAAGTAAGTATAATGTGCTCACCTGTGTAGACCTTGCAACGGATTTTGCACAACAGATCATTGTTCCTCCAGGTAAGTACCAGCTGTCCAAAGCATTCCATGAAGTGTGGACTAGACCATTTGGAGCACCTAAGATCCTCTACACAGACCCTGCCGCATCCACCATGTCAGAGGATTTCCAAAGGTACATGATAGCTCACAACATATTGCTTTTGCACTGTGGTACTGAGAGCCATTGGCAGCTTGGCCGTGTAGAGATAGCGAACCGTGTCTTGAGAGGTATGGCCCAACGCGTGTGGCAGGATACAGACCGACCTGCAGCCGAGGTCATTGAGACATGTGCTAGCATCCGTAACCAGCAGCTGCGTAAGCATGGGTTCAGCCCTAGTCAGTGGTTCTTAGGCCAGGATCCGAAATCAGCTGGTATGCTACATGATGTAGAAGAACAAAGGAACTATCCCGTCCAATCACAGGTGTTGTCAGATCCAGTGTTCCATAATCAAGTGAAGTTACGAGAAGCAGCAGCACAGGCCTTTCAGGCCGAACACGCAAAGGACACTTGGAGACGTGCACTTGCAGGGAGGAATCGTCCCATGCGTGGTCCATACCAAAGCGGCCAGTTAGTTTACTTCTTTCGAAAGAGAGCTCGTGGCTTGCTGTCGACTCGTCATGGAGTCTGGTATGGTCCTGGGAAAATCATAGGGATAGAAAGCTCCACTGGTGGTGTAAGTCCAAGGGTAGTGTGGGTGGCATTCAATGGCTTTTTGTACAAGTGTTCGCCAGAAGCACTTCGTCCTGTTCCGGAAGATGAACAACACTTTCGGGATCTAGCCAGGGAATTGAGTCAAGGTAGATTGGATCCCGCAATTGAGCAAGCCGAACAAACCTTGTCCAGCAGATGCCCTCAGTATCAGGACCTCACCAATGACATTCCCCAGCAATACGAGGATGAGGAGTTAGAGGAGGATGTCTTCCAGGAGCCAGATGATCTTGATGTTCCAGAAGATAGTCAAGATAATGAAGAAGAGCAACCACCTAGGAAAGTGCAAAGAAGGTTCTACAGGTCTGAACAATATTGGAAGGATAGAGCCCGAGGAATGCCACCACGGGGAAACTTGTCAGAGGGACCTTTACCCTATCGTGTTGGTCCAGGTTCAGGAATCACACCTTATGAAGGAGAACCACCTGGTAAACGGAGGGCGGTGCTTGCTGACATACCTGAAGAACCAGATCCACTGCAGCCATCGAATGAAGTTGAGTCAGAGTATACACCTTCGATAGCACCAGATCCCCCTGATGCGGACATGCCAGAGGTGGATCAAACACCAGCCGAAGACGAGTCAGCATTGCCCGAGCCACCTGGAACTGTCGATGCTTCGATGCAGGTCCAGCCCACAGAAGGCGAGCCAGATGCATCCATGGAAGGTAATCCCCCAGAAGCTGTCAACATTCCAGTTCCCGATGACGATGAATTGTTGGTAGATGTCGATAATGGTAAGTGCAAGATAACTGAGAGTGTTCTCGAAGTATCCATGGGTGTTTGCCAGGATGACATCACCGAGAATCCTTTGTGTCTGTGGCAAGTGCTGGAAGAATGCTTACTCGCGACGGATAGTAAGAATAAGCTTCGAAGAGTAGAGGTCAACTATCGTCGATTATCCAAGGAGGATAAGGAGTTGTTCAGCAAGGCTATGCAGAAAGAATGGCAATCCTGGGTGGATAACAAAGTAACATCCTTGTGTAAAAGTAGAGGGATAGCACCAGATAGAGTCATCCGAGCGAGATGGGTTCTTACTTGGAAAAAGAGTTCAGACCCCGATGACAAAACCAAGGTGCCGAAGGCACGCCTTGTGCTGATAGGTTGGCAGGATCCAGAGCTGGGAAAGATAGCAACAGACAGCCCAACTCTTCGAAAAGAGAGCAAACATCTCGTTCTCTCCATTTGTTCAGCACAACGATGGATGGTTTTTGGAGCTGACATCAAAACAGCCTTCTTGTCCGGTGATAAATCGCAAAGGGATATCTACTTTCGACCACCACCAGAACTTAGGGAATGGCTTAACTTGAGTACTGATGACCTGTTCCGTCTCGAGAAAGCAGCATACGGCTTGGCAGAGGCTCCTCGAGCCTGGTTTCTCCGTTTAAGCCGTGAGATGCGAGAGGCAGGTTTGCAGCAGAGTCAACTGGACCCATGCTTGTTTGTATTACGCCAAAAGGGCGTTCTCCAAGGCGTATGTGGTATCCATGTAGATGATCTGTTGGGTGGCGGAACCCCCGCGATGCATGCCGTACTAGAAAAGCTTCGTCAAAGACTGCCATTTGGTGACTACCGTACGTACACAATCAGATACACAGGGATAGAGATCAGACAGAACCCAAACACCTTTGAGATCGAAATTGGTCAAGAATCTTACATCGATTCCCTTGAAGTTGTGCAAACCAAGCCCTTGGGTGTAGCCAGCACTCCACTCCCGGACAAATCCATCTTGAGGCAATGTGCAGGCCAGTTAGCGTGGGTGTCCAATGCCACCCGTCCTGACCAAGCCTTCCTTTCGTCCTACTTGCAAGGAGTCCAAGATACTGGTTTGGTTTCGCATGTTCAGCTGTACAATAAGGGGATTAGAGAGATGAAGGAGCGTAAAGTATGTCTTCGATTTCCCAGCACTGTTCCAATCAATGACTGGCGGATCATCTGCATCGCAGACGCAGGATGGGCCACCAGAGCTAGTGGGGAAAGTCAGGGAGGCTACTTGTTACTCTTGGCTGAGTCAAAGATTCTCAAACGGGAGCGAGCCCGCTGTTGGCTGGTGGACTGGTCATCGAAAAAGCTGAAGCGAGCTGTCCGCTCGTCTGTAGCTGCCGAGACACTTTCGGGGCAAAACGGACTGGATGCTGTGGAACATTTCCAGTCGCTGTTAGAAGAAACCCTCCGAGGAATAACACCCCGTCAGTTCCGTCAGATGGTCCCCAAAGATTCAGCAGGTCTCGTCATAGATTCAAAAGGGTTTTATGATGCCATCACAAGAAGCTGTTGTTCCCAAGCAGTGTCACTGGAGCGAAGACTCCAAATAGATTATGCAATTGCGAAAGAGACCCTAAGCAAACAAAACATCACACCGTTCTGGATAAACAACCTCTGCATGGCAGCAGATTGCCTCACCAAGATCAAAGGAGATACCAAGTTGCTCTATTTGCTGTTGGAGCAAGGTGTGTATCAGATAAAGGTATGTGCTGTTTCCGGTCGCCGTGAAAAGGCTGGTGAAGGGTCATGAAGCTTCCGATGTCCTCCAGAATCTTTTGCCAACTGAGGACACCTCTTTTTTTTGTTGGATCAGTAATAGCTGTGTAAAGATTCCAATCGTCGTCCAGGGGTGTCATGTACAGAGAGTAGGTAAGAGTGGAGTACTGAAGCAATGAGTAATTAAGAGTTATCCAGTGTATAGTGCAGGCATCCGCACTTCATTCGCCATGCTGTCATAGACAACATGTTTTTGCAGTGAAGCTGTCTTTTTGCATTCAAGCATTCAGTGACTGACAGGTCTCCCATTGCAGCCAACCAACATGGAAGGCCGTAAACTCCAGCGTGTGACTCCCATGGCAGGCAGCGAGCAAGGTCCCTTGAATGATCAAGAGATTGCCCAAGGTGCCGGACTGCTCATGCGAGCCGTCATTCATGGCCAGCAGCTGCATCTTGCCCGTGCCATCAATGCTTCCAATCATGGCAAGTCAGTTGCCGTTCATGCCGTTAGCTTCCTGGATGATCTCGCACTTGGTGATAGTGGAGTGGGATCTATGAGTGACGCACCCAAGCGCCAGCGAGATGAAGAAGAAGGAGGGCATGAGTGGAAGTTGGTCCAACTGGGTCCCTGTGTGAATTATTCATACACAGGTCCACCGGTGATGACAGAGACTCCGATGCCAAGTTCAGCATCGATTGCCGAAGTGGTGACTGAAGACACAGCCGTGCCTTTCCCAGCGGACATCAAGTCTGTCAAGCAGTGGTCCAAGACAGAACTGACCTTACCAAAGGTGGCTCACTTGAATCTCACCTATGGCCAGTTCGTGGATCGTGCCCGTGACGACCCAGAGTTGCTGAAGTATGCCAAGTTGGTCATGTCAAGCTATGGCCACTATGCTACCAGCAAGCGCACAGAGAAGTACACACCTGCTGTCGATTTTGCCAATTACTTGTGCCGAATCAAGTTCGAAACCGGAACTGAACACACCTTCAAGCGCACCACGCGCGAGTGATTGAAGCAATGGTCGAGCGGTCAGTGTATAAACCTTTTGAGACCAAGCAGTCCCTCTCCGATAGAGGGCGTGTTGATTTGAGTGTCATGCACAGAGGCATTCACCATCTCATTGATGTATCGTCGTTGCTGTTTGGTCCAAAGGGCCCTTGAAGCCAACTTCGTGGCTTGGATTGAGGAAAACATGTGCGGTGCGGTGTGAGCCTTTGCTGGCTATCGAATCGTGGTTGAAACACACTCCAGTTGCTACCAGTTCCGCAATATATATGGTGGGTGGTTTGCTGGGTCTCTTCCTCTCTGGGTTGGCAAGTCTTGTCTCGGCTCATTGTGACCGCATTTAATTTCTCCCACGTCTCTTCTTCCTGAACTAGCGTCACCGAGGTTCCTGACTCATGACGATGATTTTCCTGCTCTGGGTTGACATTGCTTGTCTGGACTCGCTGCGACCGTTTTCGTTTTTCCAAAAACATTTGGTTCTCAAACTCACGTCAGCCGGGGGACGGGCTCTGCTTTTACAGCGTGGCTGTCTTGGTTTGTACCGGGTTCCTGGCTCGCGCCATGGGGTTAGTGCCCAGGATTTGTTCAACTTGGATGTGCGTAGGGGCTAGGAGGGGCACAGCCATGAACCATCATGAATCCAATTGCACATCCAAGCGCCGCTGCGGTTAGAAGCTACTCTTTGGGCGTCATAATCCAAGAACATCCAAGCGCCCCATTGTTTCACGCACATGGCCCTAAGGCCGCGAGGCTGGTGGAGACCATGCTGAAGTCACAGTGCGGCGTTCCTCTCAAAAGGCCGGCGCTGCCGCTGTGCTTGGCCGCCAAGGCGGTGAAACGCAGCATGGCTTGGAGCGTTGAAGCATTGGTTGCCGGTGAAGCAAGGGATGCACAGTGATGGGATTAGTGAAATGGGTATGGCTCAAAAAACGGTATGAATCGGCACGCGCACATCCGGAGGTATGGATCGGTCTGGAACACATATTATTTGAAAGGGAAAAGATGGTTGAGGAACCAGCGGGGGATTGACAGTGACTAACAAAAAGTGACAAGTCATGAACAACGGTTCTGATGGCTAAGAGCGATGAACCATGATCATTAGCCACATCGCATAACTGTTTAATAACGATTTGTACTCTGCTCGGTCGAGAAATGAATCATTGCGAACGAACGCTTCACCGATGAGTTGAATCAACCACTGTAGTTGAACCACCGGTTGTTCAGACTCAATGGCAGCTAGCAATTGTTAAATTCGTCATCATGGTTCATTTTCATGGTTGTCAAAAGCGCTATTGCTCATGTTTGTTGATGGTTTTTCAACATTGTTTTTCCTCCAGTATTTGGAAGGGTTGGTTGTTGCTTGAGCAATAATTTTGATGGGGATAGAACCACCTCCCAGATGGCAATGAAAAATGGCCAAAGGTCATAGGTAAGCAATCTAGAAATGGTTTATTATTGATTGCTATGTCAGACGACCAGAGGGTTTGTAGCCAATTGTGCTTGGGCAAAATCGCATTCTCTCCCCCAGAACAGCTACGCAAAATGATGATTCTTGAGGTCAAAGCCATAGCTGTTTTACCAAGGCCCACTGGATGTGTCCGCGCATTGCCGTATCAACCGTGACACATTTTTGTGGGTGGACACAAGATGCCAACTTGATCACCATAGTCATGCAATCACCGAAAGAAACAGAAAAACTTGGCTGTGTTCAGTGGCGTGGTTCCCATCAACGGGTTTCAGCCCGCACTGGGTTTCACGAAAAAACCACCATTCCGCGGGGCTGTGGGGAGATCGACTGACAGCAAGGTGAACTTTTGTGCATGGGAGATGTTGTCTTCATCCTCCATGAAGGTGGATCCTGAGACAAGACGATGATTTGGTCGTAATTCAGTTGTATCCTGTTATCCTTCTGATTATGTTGTTGATTCCATTAGCTACTGGTAGAAACTCATGGCAATTAGGATATCCTGGAGTACGCAAGCTGTCACGTTAGAATGGTCAACTATGTCCTTCTTGCCGATAGTTTCGTGCTGGCTACAGCATGTACAATCTGATGGAATCAATTGTAAGGATTCAATCTACTCAAGGTCTACAGTTGTGATGGCTCACCATCTATGCATGATCAAGACGGCAAAGGCTGGATATTGCCAGAGATATCTCCTAGATAGCTGATAGCTGCAAGGCTAGCCAGGATGCGAACATGATATCGGATACTGCATGGAATTTCCACTAGAGCTACATCGTGGTGTCCACAATTCACCTGGTCCAACCATTGAAGACATCGACACTGAATGCCACGGTGGCTGCCATTTGCCAATTCAATACGTTACTTCTCCCCATCAATGGTTGGGATGGTCATGGAATGTTTGAAAGAAACTACATGCATTTTGATAAACTTTGTTGAGGAATCCATGAGCGAAATGGCAGGTACAGCAAATACTGGTCATGGCTCACTTCAGGTGTCTTGTTGCACTTGCTGAATAACTGATCTTGCCAATAACTGATCTTGTTGGTTGCTGTTTGCCCTCAACCAACGTAATGAATAGTTATTGACCACCACTGTATTTCAAGGTGTCACCATGTGTCAGCCGTTTCTATGCCCAGGATCGAACAGACCTCCCAACAACAAGGCTTGAGTTGAGGCAAGGATGACATATGATCAGATTAGTTCTGGAAGCAGTGGATACGGACGCCAGTACTCTTGTAGTCATCTGTATGAACCCAATATTTTTTTCTTACTTGTATATGTGCGTGTGCATAGGTAGCTAAATATGCATGCAAATACACATTTGCAAAGATGTATTGACACCCAGACAAGAACAGTTTAGAATCAATCCATTTTTTCCATAAACATTTGGACAAATATTGGTTGCATCTCGGCACGCACATGGCTGTATCCATGTAAAAACGCATGCAAAGTTCTGGTATTCACTGTGCACAGGTTGATATGGAAGACACTTCCACAGCTGTTTTTTCACACGTCACACACTTTGCTGGTGAATCCGTCGTCACCTGCTCCGAGTGCAGATCGGAGTCCAACGATGATCAGCGTACAGCGTGAGGGCAAAGCATTGCAGCCAGGGTGGGTCGGATGGATGCATAGTTGGATGGTTGGATGGTTGGATGGTTGGATGGTTGGATGGTCGGATGGTCGGATGGTTGGATGGTTGGATGGTTGGATGGTCGGATGGTTGGATGGTTGGATGGTTGGATGGTTGGTTGTACCAGTCATGGCCTGTTTTATCATGCAACTGGGCTGATGGCTCCATCGTGACGGATGATTCTTGGATGTGCAGCTGGGATGTTAACTCGGGTACAAAGCCATAATAAGACAGTCTTGCTATCTAGATACTAACTGGGGATGCACATTACAGTGAATGTATCAAATGCTAGGGATCATCGCAAGCAAGAAAGCAACTGAGATCATCACACTGCAGCTGGAACTCGCCCACTACCAAGTATCAATAAATCACCTGGTAGCTAGGACCGTTGGTTCGCAGGATCACCAGCAGTCAGTTGCTCAGCACACCGCAGCTTGAGACAACTCCACAGCTACAGATGGTCCAGTACTGGGTGACGTGGCATCAGCCAAAGCCCATCTCCCTTGAGGATTGAGCTTCCATACAGAGTATGGGTCAAGCAGTTAACCAACCAACCAATCGCCACTGGTCAATAGTAGTAGATAACAAGCAACACCAACAGTCATTGTAAGTTGCTACAACTGCTACCTTCGGTACCAACCATGTCCAACCCAATTTTTTGCTCTAGTAGTTTCACCAGCAGTTCTACCATGTGCGCACCCTAGATCTAGTCACACCTACACAACCATCATTATTAACCATTGACCATTGAGCAGTATATGATTTATTATATAATCTAAGACCATCAACCATGATAAAATCTAAACCGTTCTATAACAAAAAACCATCAACTAACTAACTTACACAACCGGAAAAAGTAAACCCAGGGAAGAGCCCTATCTCAATGGCGTAGCCCCAAGCGGTGCCATGTCGGACGCTGCCACCGAAGCTCCTGCTGCGGCC
>VSDK01024487.1:805197-823162 GCA_009767595.1 Symbiodinium kawagutii
GGTGGATGATTTGGGGGTCCCCTATTTTGAGAAACCACCTTATAGGTAGATATTGGTAGTTCTATGTCATTGTGACTTTTAATATTCCATGATACTTCTATTCAAAAATACTTGCTGACCACGTGGCAAATAGGCTGTGATTTTGGTTTGTGTTGCAGAATTCAAGTTGGCCTCCCTGAAAGCAAATGGTTGGATTCAGCATTCCATTGGGGGTGCAAAAATAGAGAAACAAATAATTGGGAGTTTGCATTGTTTTGGGAGTCTTGCTGCGCAATTTGTTGGCGTAGTTTTTTTGCTTTTTCCCGAGTATTCCAGTAGGAATTTGTGTTTTGTTCAGTAGTCATCGTGCAGGGTTTCTAGGTTTTCTATGAAGCAAACAATCATGACAAGCAACACCAACGATGATGATGATGATGATGATGATGACGACTCTGGATCATGTGCACCAATTTCCTTGGTGGATGAAGTGATTTTCAGGACATCAAACTTTCATGAAACTGTGGATGCACTGGTTTGGAAGAGTTTCATAGATGTGTTTGCAATGCCAGCAGCACGTTTTAATACGGATTTCTTATTGGATTTGTTCTCATTCGAAGGGCTTGAGTGTAGTGGATTTCCTCAAGCCATGCAATGCAACATGTGGGTGAAATCCCGATAGCTCCAAACTCCACACGGAAGGGGGGTGTCAGTACCAATTCCAGCTATGTTTTCAAATGACATTTTGATTCAACGTTGAACCCACGTCCACAATGCATGTCTCGGTCTAGTGCGATGCAAAGTCCCACGAAACTGGGATGCCACAATGCTTGCGAAGAAACACGTGACAAACACATGAGCAGTCTGCAGACAAAGTACCGGCGTGTCTGTTTGGGCCTGGGACGCATCTACCAGAGAACATCACCTCAAAACCTTGGTAGATCTAGCGGAAAGATCATCAAAATCGCTACCAGCATCTAGGTGATCTACCAGATAAGACGATCAGCCAGGATCACCTTGTAAGATCGAATTGATCGAATAGTAATCATGATCACCTTGGTAGATCACCTTGTAAGATCGACCAGTAATCATGATCACCTTGGTAGATCATCAAAATCGCTCACCCAGCAGTTCAACTCTCAGGTGGCACTGCTGTTGCACCGGTGGGCGGGAGCCCCAGGGCGCCAGCTGTAGCCACCGGTGGATGATTTGATACAGCTGAAATGGTGGATGAACACCGATGATATGGGGGATCAGCACATGTCAGCACCCCATGATATGTGGGTAACGTGGAGTAACAGGCAAGTAATGTGGTTATAACATGGTTATATATACGATACATTGGGTCATATGAAGTAAATCAGTAAGGGTGCATTGAGGGAGAACTTGTGAATGACTCCTGATGTTCTTATGATAGGACCAACTTGACATTGGCGGATGAACGCGGGAAGAAAACCATCCAATACTCATCAGAATAGCTAATCAAGAATGATTATGACGGGTTTAATCCAGGTTTATGTCCTCAACGAGGCAACCAATGCTTCCATCAAGGTATTCATTTCATGACTAAGGACCCGGTGTTGGGGCCTATGGCTCTCAGTATGGCCAGATGGGCGGCTATGGTGGCTACCAACCCGGCGGCTACCAACCCGGCGGCTATGGCGGCTACGGAGCCGGCCCGGGCATGATGCAGCCGGGGATGCCCGGCATGCCAGGGCAGCCGGGGATGCAACCCATGAACCCGCAAGACATGAGGCCGCAACTGAACTTCCGCACAGCTGTGAGATGCTTCATGGAGATTGCGGCCATCATCCAAGGGTTTTCGTTGATTCTGATGATGGGAAACGGTGGCTCAACTGCAGTGCAGGGGGAGTGGGAATGGAACTTTGTTCATAGTGGTGTTTCGCAACATAGGGGAACCCCCAAAGTTATGGTTGGTCTACTATTGTAAATGGTTAAGAAAGGATGATTTGTGGGGTCCCCTATTTGAGAAACCACCCTGTCAAAAGGGATGAACTCGTGCCAATGGACATTGCGATTTCGGATGTCCACTGGCAGGTGAAAACAAGCAAGTCCACAACGTTGATGTAGGGTCGCTCCACGTATTTTGTTTTTGGTTCCTCTGGAAGATGTGTACACATATCACATTTGGTGGTTTCTTAAAATTGGGAACCCCCAACAAATAGTTGGGTCATTAGTATACATCATGCACATCATATATGATTATATGATTAAGATTGGATGATAACTTTGGGATACCGGGGAAACCACCATATGTATCCGGTAGTCATCCTTGCCAGCATACCAAGCGGTGAAGCTTGAGCGTGGCAACCTGTGATCACTGCCACTCTCAAGACCCCGGAGCTGAAGCGGTTGAAGGGCGGGAAGGCCGTTGAGCATTTTCAACTGGTTTGCCGTTTTTTTTTGTCATCACTACCTAGTGTGAATCCAATACTATTGCTCGCTTTTGA
Organism: Symbiodinium kawagutii; assembly: GCA_009767595.1. Classification (NCBI taxonomy): domain Eukaryota; class Dinophyceae; order Suessiales; family Symbiodiniaceae; genus Symbiodinium; species Symbiodinium kawagutii. Next base: position 807,645 of record VSDK01024487.1, read on the forward strand.
CCAACCAACATAGTTTTCAACCAACGCGTCCACTCAGTCAAGTCGTCATTGCTTGAGAGGTGAGCAAACCGCCAACAGGTCAGAGTTGCTTCTCAACCTACCAGTCATTGATTTCACCAACGATCATCATTCATCATTGCCATAATCATCACCATAATGGAAACCCTTCACCACTAATTCAGCAACACTAACCAATCACCATAGCTCAGCAACCAACCACTAATCATTGCCATAATCATTGCCATAATCATCAGCAACCAATCACCAATCAGCAGAATCCTTCACCTCCCCCTGTGCCGCCTCTGCCGTTGCCGTTGCCGTTGAGGTTGGCTACAAGAGATGGGCAGCAACGAGGAGCAGCCGCTGCGCCGCTTCGCCGTGTGGATCGGCAGCTCGCTGCGCTCGGTGCTGACGTCGGTGGTGCCCTTCACAGGGGCCTTCCGCAAGCGCCACAAGTCCCTGGAGGAGATCTGGGACACGTGGCGCTTGGGGGTGGGGCTTGGGGGGGTTGGGAGGTGGGGGTTGAGGGCCATGGCGGCCATGGCTGGTTAGGGAAGGTCGAGGGTGGTGAGTTGGGGTTAGTTGAGTGGTAGTCTTGTTGAGCAACTGACCTCGGAGGTACCACTTTGTAGGGCGCTGGTGAGCTGAAGCACAAAGGATGGAGGACAATGTGAACGGATACATGCGTAATGATGGGTTGTTCAGAAGTAGACGATTCGATTCATGAAGAAATGGTCAGTCAGCCCGTGGTTCTTCACGCATGCTCCATGTGGTGAAACGATGCAATCAAAACATAGCGAAACCCAAGGGCCAATCATAACCCATGGACCATTAAATGTTTAGTAGGTTCTTCACAATTGCTTAGCAACATAGCGAAACCCAACACCTAATCATAGCCCATGGAAATGACACAATCAAACCGTGGAATCTTCTGATCGTGGATCTGGCTCGCTGAGAGAATACTCACGGCAGGGCTTCTCCACCTTGGACCTACTGAGCCATCGAAAGATCGGTCATCGCTTATTTGTACTGGTCATGGGAAATCCAGAACGGTGAACAGGGGATTGTTAGGTCAATCCAGGTGATAGATCTGTTCATCCAGGTGATAGATCTGCTGCCATGACTAAGACATACTTTGAGATACTATGAATATCCTCAGATGATCAGGGCTGATGACGGCAGAAGATATAAGTGCTGAGTAGATAATCGCCAAACCCCTACGGTAGCTGGCTAGCGCTTGCATCCTCCGGTGCCATCACCAGGCGCTAGAACTTTGGCAGGTCATCCTCACGTTTTCATCCAATGTGTTTCTGAACGTTTCGGGTACCAGGAAAAAGTTGATATGGCTATGGGTCAATATTAACCAACCAATAATGGAGGATAATAACCACCAATAATACGGAAAACAATGGTTGATGATAGGGGAACCAGGGGTACGGGGTTTTGACCCACATCCATATGAAACACATAAGACACAATGTTTAAGGTCTGATATGAATCCGAAATCCATTCTGGACATACCTCAAGTCGAAGATGTGAACACCTCAAATGAATGGTTTTGCAGTAAAGTCGGAATTTCCGTGGATCTTTGGAGCTTGTTGATAAGTTTGGCTTATAACATTGTCATCAACACCCACGCAACATTGGTCAGGGTATAGGTGTAACAGAGCCACACATGGAACAGAAAGCTGTGAGACATCGCGCTGTACCAAGGATACGAAACCTGTGGCTAGCAGACCAACGAGATGGTGGGTCATATTAGGCCTTGCCTATTTCGCAACAGCCTTCCTGCAAGAATGGAATGCTTACAGAATCTTGGACTGGAATTCTTTCTTTCGTGATTGGCTGCTCGCTTGCTGAATTGTTTGATTGCTTGTTTCACTGCCGGGTTTCTTGGTTTCTGGGTCTCCATGTTTGTGTTTGCATTTTGGTTTCTTGCTTGTTTGCGTATTTGATTCTCAAGCGTTTGCTAGAGTGCTTGAGCGCGGAATTTTCTATGATTCGTGGCTGCCTGTTGCAGTTGTTGTACTTACTCTTCTGTCAAGATTGAACTGGTGCATAAGCGCAACAAGTCAACTATCCTGGTGCACCATCCGCCCTTTGGTAAACTATCCTAATGATTCTGTTTGTTCCACTTGTCCCTTTGGTAAACTGTGGTTGATACGTAAGCCATTAGAAATGGCGGATATTCTTCCAGAGCACATGTTGAGTCGTCGCCTTGTGAGACCGGCACAGCTCCCTTCAGGAACGGCCGAGCTCTCACTGGTTTAGCCAACTGTGGTTATTGGTTGCATCATGTTGCATCCCCGTCCACTGGTGTGCTGAATGAACTCCGCCCAAATTATCATCATCCATCATTAAGCACCGTGGACATCCATGGACCAGCAATGCTTCAGTTTCTCAGGAAAAATGAAGCAAAAGATGGGGACAACGAACAGCCAGCGTGCTCTTCCGGGCCGGGAAAGTGCAGGAAGCCGAAGTGCCAGCAATGTGTGTCTTGGCTCGGCGTGGATTGGTTGGTGGGTTGGCTCGCTGGTTGGGTGGTGGAAGTGTAAAAGGGGTAGCCGTTGATATCAAGAACTGCCATCGAGAATGCAAGAATCCTTCAAAATGCTTGAACATGCTTAGTGATCAAAAATTAAATTTGATAGTTGACCATTTCAATTATCAGCAATGGTCAGCGGATAAATGGCATTGTGAGAACCGTAAAGAAGGGTTCACATGACAGAAAACTAAAGAGGTGATGCAACCGGCGTGCCAAACGATTGGTGCTTGTTCTTGTGCCATGGCGTTCAGCTGCTGAGTTGATGTTTAGTGGAGCATTTTAGCGACCAGCAATGGAGATAGTTCCTCCGAGCAATCAGGAGTAAGGCTTGTCGGTAGGACATGCTCCCAACAGTACTGCTCCGAGGAGTACTGGTACTATTGGTGCCCCCCACTGGCGGATAGGTCTCTGCCGCTCAATCCCTGCACTATTTTTAGCCGTGGCCACCCATGGGGAAGGATCAAGAAATCAAACTACCTCAGACGGCGGGTCCCTAACACGAAGAACATTCTTTTGTACGCATGCACACAGCCCTAGTGCATATGCCAATTAAATTTTTGAAGTGCAAAAAACATTCCACATTGTACACCATTAATCATACTTCTGAATTTGAATATACAATGACATATTATATCACCTTATGTCTAGATAGTGGGTAGACATATTATATACATTGCACAGTGCGCATACACATTTCTACTCAGCCTGTTTTGTCCCTCGGTTGGGTCACTTTGCTACCCTCAAGTTCAATCAACTATTGTTATAAATACTTGTATTAATCAACCACTACTAATCCAGAGGTGTGCTTGCAAGTTGGGACTATCTGAATGACCGACATCCCAAGATCAACAGTAATTGGTCTCAATGGCAGCCCCTGGGCACTTGCGTGGCTGTAGTTGGTGGCCGCCTTGCCCTGTCAGGGTTGAGTTCTACATGCAGAAGCAACAGGAACTTCACAGACAGAAGACCTCGAAACAAGGTGGGGGAAATCGCTGACATTTCGAAGGGCCCATAGACTTGGTGAAGCAATGGTTGGGTAGGTCAACATATGACACGGAATGGGTAGATGAACATCCTACCGGCAGCTGTTTGCGGTCAGCAGTTGGGCAGCCTTGGCCAGCTTTGACCAGCTGTTGATTTCCATTGAGATGGACCGGTACCACTGAGCATGTCCAGGTCCCACAGGTTTGACCCAACCTTAGGCCCAACCTTCTAAGCTCTTCCCAGGGAATCAGCAGCGTTCCGAAACACCAAGCTGCCCCAATCAGAGGGCAGTCCCTGTTCGGCTTGTTGGAGGCTGTGTGTTTTCAAGTAACCCTGCAGACTCGTTTGGGGCCACTGCCCACCTTGGTGACGAAGTCATGTGCTCATGGACTTCGGAAAGGACAATTAGGTTTGTCCCAAATGTTGCACCCGCAAAACCGGTTGTTTTCCAAGTAATTATGACTACTGGTACTGTATCAACTTGGATGGTTGGATACGGTTAGCAGGTACCACCATGGCTATGGACAAACCCAGATATAGAGCTCATGGGTACCCTTGGCAACCGTGGGAAAGGAGTAGGGTTCCACGGCTCCAACAATTTCATTGAAAAAGACTAGGCTGGAGTATCTGAGTTACTTAAGTTTATAGGGGGGTTCTTAATGACTTGGGAACCCCGCCAATTAATGATGGAGAGTCTTTCAAACCGAAAATGACGAATTCATTGGAAGATTTGGGGGTATCCTTGGGTATCCCGGTACCCCCATTTTAGGTTCAACCTTGAAGACAGCACCCAATCTACTGAATGATTGCCCCAGTGATCGTCCACAAGCCTTGCTTCTTCCAGTCGTGAGGTGCATCTGCTGGCCTCTCAGGGGGGGCTGATCAGCTGGCAACCCAGGGATGTGGTGAGGTCAACCTCTCGTCTTTAAGCATTACTAAGTAGACAGACTGATGGCTAATTCGCCAATTATTCACTTAACTAGTGAAGTTATAACCACTCTCCAGTTAGTAAGGATTCTATCATTGGCTCATTCTGACTGACCTGATTTTTTAAAAGTGTTTTCAAGATTAGTGGGGAGGTCTGCCGTTTGGTACGGCTTGTATGAGATTCTTTCTGAACCAACCTGTGTCATGAGCTTGTTTAGCCAGGTCATTTGTAGCTGTGATTCTGGTTGACCGAACCGTGTAGCTGCAAAATCGCAAGCTGGAGAGCAGAAACTGCGGTACCCGTCAGGATCAATGAGTAGTGATTTGAAGCAATGAACATGGCATAAACCAATGATGGATCATTGATATGGATCTGCCATTGTGCGATGATGTAGGACCATGGATGATGGCTACGGGTGCGGTCAAAGAGGATCCACTGGGGCACCTGTTTACAGCAGGTGTGACCCCCAAAGGTGGTCGGTTATGGCTGGTTGGTTGGTTCGGCTCATGAAGAATCATGAACATATTGCCCCAGGATACCCCTGAATTCATCCTGAACAGCCACTAAGCAACACCATCTCCCAAGAAGCACCCTCTAATGGTTGAAAGTGGAAAGGTCATGGAATGCAACAACGAAAGACCTGCATTTCCGCTGGTGCTCCACTGGAACCCAGCGTTTCCGTGTCGCTCAGGTTCCATAGCTGGAAAAAAGGTGATGCTGTGCTGTCCTTCCGAGCTTCATGGTGGTTGTCAACTTTCGATGTCGCTTCCATGGTGTCCAAGCACATTCGTATTCCTTCCAGTGGTACAGGTTGCACCCAAAGTTTATGGAAAACTTCCTGGTGGTTGTCAATTCTTCGTGCTTTGTCTAAGATGAGGAAGCAAGTCGATTGACTATCTTCTGTGTCAGAAGTCCTGGTGTAGTCCCATCAATATTGTTTCATGTTCATGGTTCATTAATTTTGATTGGGAAGAATGGTTATGTCTTGGTGAATAAGCACCTCATAATCATCGACAAGGATTAGTAAGGGTACAAACCATCGCAAGTTGCAGCAGCTCAATGCTGGCGATTTGAATCAGACAGTTTGGGGTGAATTGACAGCTGGATTCGGTTATTAACCATTTAAATAGCTCATGAAAACCATGAGCCATTCCTTGATAATAGTTTTGTTGAGTATTCCTAACTATCACGCCATGATTGACGATTATTCAAAACATAACCATTGTGAAGATCTATGATCAATATGAATGTTTCTCATTAAATGGGGATATGTCCAAACCATCCCCCAATAGTCTGATGATCAATGGGTGAAGGTGAAGGCTCAGGGCCCCTGAATTTAAGAAACCACCATCGGTGACTGCCACCAGCAGAGCCATTTTCTATCCAAAGAGCTGCATCTCCCATGAATCAGCACCCTATCGAAACAGCACCAAAAGCTGCGTGGTCCCTGAACACTGTGTGCCGTAAACCTCTCATTTTAAATCAGTTTCATAGATATGCGCACACAATGAGATGTGTATATACACATGTGCTACCGTTGTTGTTGGTTATCCCCGTTGTTTAACCTCGGTTCATATCTGTTATTCAACCTGCTTATTACAACCGACACATGCGACATTGTTCCAGCTGCAAATCTCCAACTCGCCAAGAATTCTGCGGAAGGTGAAGGACATGCGGACTGCTTCCGCATCTTTCTCTGGCTCATGAGCTTAGATCAGCTTAGTGCATATGTATATTTTTGCATATACGCATGCAGTGTGATGCAAGCTGAATAAGGTTGAGATAGACCTATGATGAATGATCATACTCTACGTCAAGGAAGGGAGACAATCCGGAGGCAATCACAAACATCGGATGCAGGTTAAAATCTCTTATACTGGTGTTTGATTACTATGTTGCACATTTGGAATGCAGACTGATTAATCAGTGTCTCGAACCACGATGCTTTCCGAGGTAGAACTATCGAATTTGAATTGGCATCTATATCATATGTATACACATACATCTATATTAATGATATGTTCATATGATACATATATGATAGGTATCTCATTGAATTTGCCAGCCGCTCACAGCACATTCATCGATTCTCATCGGGCAGCCTTCTATGCTGCAGCGCTTCTATCACTTGATCCTCGGATGATGGAGAGGGTCATGGTGAAACTCCTGGGATGTCAGACGTAAATAAACGCTACGTATGATCTGGTTAAGTAAGCTGTTACTTGTGATTAATGGTGGTTAACATTGTCTTAAAGTGTGTTAATTATTCATATACGTTAAATTTTCAAAAATATGGTTAGTAGTAGTTAACTATGGTTAATCCATGGTGGACTATGGTCCATAGTGATTAACAATGGGAACTAGCCAGACCGTACTGGCCTCGTGGTGGTTCTAAACATTTCTTATATTCCCCTTTACTTGGGACGGTTGGTTGATCAGAAGGGCTGAGACCACCAACCAGCCCGCAGGGCTTAGCCATGAATGATTCGCCGCCGCCACGGATGGATCTGATGTCACGTTGGCGTCATGGATCTACGCCCAATGAGGCATAGCAATGGATGTTTCTCAAAATGTTGAACCCGATAATAAACCATTAATAGTAACCATTAATAGTAGCCATCAATTACTATGTTATTCTAACCACCCGAGGCATAATGGTGATAATAACTATTGTAATTATAACCATTATAAACCATTAATAGTAACCATTACTGTTATTCTAGTATACCATACTATATACCCATTACAAACAAACCACTAGATTTCCCCAATACTAGAGTTGGTTTACTGATAGAATCGGATAATAGTGGATGATGTGAGGGTACCCCTACTCTGAGAAGCACACAAATCAAATCGGTGTATGTCTCGGTGTACACGTTTGTTTCTACGCCTCGCTGATCCTTTATGTTGGCGTAGATGCACATATATGCAAGTGTCATTCTTGAATGTGATGCATATGTGTATTTGTGCATTTACGTATGGGACATATACATACACAATTGTTTTTTTTTCAACTAGATGTGCACCCAAAGATCACAAGCGCATGCATTCATGCACACCCTTGTTTTGGATGATCCATCCCAGCCAGCATCAGTGTGGCACAAGTGAGGTGGTTGCATTGTTTCGGAGTCAAAATGCTTGCATCCAACGGCGGCAACTATGGAGAACCAGGATCTACCACATCTTGGATGGTACTGATGTAGTATTGAAATGTCCGTAAGGTTAAGATATCAGACCGCCAAACAAAAATTAAAGGTATCTCCTCTCAACAAGGTGTCACTCTTCGACGAAGGAGGCACTGGAAACCGGGCAAGCCATTCAAAACCTAGCTCCCCTTGATGTCTTTGTAAAAAAAGATGCGGATCCGGTGGTTTCAGATTGTTTTATTCATATTAGATTATTAGACCATACAAATTTGGGATCATGACCTAGTCGACAAGCTTATCTTTGGTATGAGGCAACCAGGTAACCACCAACCAGTCAGGCATCCCGCCTCCTGTTACTCCCAGGTGAGTTCGCCATGGCTGGTTACAACACCAAGGAGCGCTGCAAAATCCAAACAGCTTCACAAGTGGAAACCCCAAGACAGAGATTGGCCTATGAGGCACATTTATGTGTTTTTCAAACGGTTGTTAGTTGCATTTAAATATATATATATATATAATCAAATATCATATACATTTCTACATATGTACACATTTGGCTTGTTCATTTAGTTTTATGTACGTATGAAGCATATACATATAGATATAGATTTATGCGTGTATGTGCTGTTGATACATTCGGGTATACATGTGTGGTGTTCTGGTACATGAATACAGTTGTCCATTTTAGATCAGAAGATGACCATCCATGTTGTAGATATTGGTGATTCAAGACGTATATACCTTTAGCAACCAACATGCATAGCCGACCTATGGTTGAACCGATGGTGGTTGATTATGTAAGACTTGGATCTACTATCAGTATATATCAGGTATATTCAACGAACATACCAGAAAACCATCATAAATGATGGTAGCCAGGAAACAGTCTCCACTTTCCTGGATATTTTTCTGTAATCAAATCCTATGAGATTATGAAACTTGCAACCGGGGTTAAAAACATGTTGATGACCAAGACGCACTACATAACCAACGAGGTGTTAAACATTGACCACTGATATAATGAATCACATGCTAAAAGTTAGCCACCGGTGTTAAAAGTCAACCACGCATATAATCATCTCGTGTCAACCACAATAAGTGGATGAAGTCTTGAGCCGCGAGCCGTGCATGTTTTTGATGATCCTGCACGAGTTGATCTCAGAGGCAGCAGAATGGACAAATAGTGTCAAAAAGTTAAACACGGTTGTTTGGAACCACTACTGTTCAAAAGTTTATCAGTAGTATTATCAACCACTAGTGCTAAAAAGTTAACCACTAGAGTTTGAAACCATTATCAACCAAGCCTTCACTGTTCCTCAACTCTTCATATGTTGGTGGATCTCCCAAGCCTGCGTACTGCTGCGTCTTTGCGGGCGTTTCTGGCCAGGAGCCAGTGGTCGTTCGAAAACCAGACACGTCATCCTGACCACGCTTGAGGGGTTCTATGGACCAAAAATGGTGGCCATGTGGAGCTGTTGGTTTATGTTCACCCATTTGGAGGGGGGTCTCAAAATAGAGGACACCCGAAATTGGCTGGTTTACTACTATAAATGATGACTATTGGATGATTTCCGGGGTCCCTGATTGTGAGAAACCACCATTTTGTAGATGGAATATTAACTGATCAATAGGCCATTATGGTGGATTGCTGGTGGATTGGCTAAGTTAAAGCTATGTCGAGTGAATCAGCCATAGCTTTAATATAGCTAATATTCACCATAGGTTACAGCTAATATTGCTATGTTGCTATGGTGGATACTGGCTATGGTTGTCCATTGTAAATATAGCACGTAGGTCACCATAGGTGATGGCTATATTCACCATAGGTCATAGCCACCATAGGTTCTATTCATCCAGGGTTGGCAGCTAGCTGACCAGTGAGCTCAGGGACTGCAACGACCACCTTGGAGCAATCCTCACGTGGCACCAAGCACCAACAATGGTGAAAAACCCAACTAACCTGCCCTTGGATGCCCTTGGGATAGAGGTATCGACTTGCATTTGCATATCAGTACATATATAACTTATATATATACAAACACAATAAGAGTTTTGATATGTATAGATCATATCTGCTTATTCTTGAATTTGCACACAATACTACACAGACAATTTAACACGACCAAACCTTTCATGTCACCGTCACCGGTACTTGACCCATGTCAGGCACGAGCGGGCACCTCGCGCCATGTCTTGACGAGACTGTCGTGGTCGCATGGGGCAACCTGCAAGAGTTCCCGCCCGATAACAAGAAATGAAAGAGAGATGTTTGGGGAATAACATGGAATGATTATAGACTGTATAAACTTGTAGATTTTAGAAGTGGATGTAATCAGATATGTGCATGTACATTTATATATACAAGAATGTATGCTTTTTAAAGATACATTTGCATAGAGATATGTAGGGATTTGGCGTTTGAATGCCGTGGTGCCTCCTTTCATGGAGACCTCAGCCCTTTGGGGGAAGTTCCATGTTTTGTGACTGTGAAAATTGGAACCCGTTCACCATTGAACAAGATCATTAACCATTGTTGATATTGAGCGAGCCGTGGGTCATGAACTCAGACATCCACTTTTTCTTGTTGATATTGATTGGTCATAATTAACACTGGTTACCAATTCAGCAGCTTTAACTATCATGATTAACCAATATTTGCCATCATGAACCATTGGTAACCATCATGAATCTCACTATTTTGCTCGAATTAGAATTATTGGAATTCCAGCCGTGCGTCGGAGCGATATACATGTTAAACAATATGTGATTAAACAGGCATCATTAAGTCTGCAACAACGTTTGATTGACATTCACAAAAGCAGTCAAGTGCAGGCACCTAAGGTATCTAAGCATGCTGTACCATTGTTAGTACGTTTATTCATGGCGTTTGTGCATGTAGAGCATTGATCCAGATCCAATTTGTATTCTCATGCCATGAAAGTGAATTACATCATTCACATGGGTCTCATCCAATGGCCCCATTGCGCCTCTCTACACGAAGATTGCGCGGATTCACTTACTGGTTGGTTTGGAGCCAACATCAAAACAACGTGATGAATCCAGTTAGTCTAGACAACCACACGTGGTTGTTCAATCGGTAAGCATCTTAAACTGCCCCTGAAGATGTACGCATTCCCTGCTAAGCTAGTCATGACCCACCATTATTCACACAATGTTTTATCAGCCAACGTGATTTCCTACTATCCTGTGATTTGATCATCTGACTATGGGTCAATATTATATAACCAACCATTAATGGGGGCTCATAATCAACAATTATAAGGAAAACAATGGTTGATGATAGGGAACCAGGGGTACAGGGTTTTGACCCACAGCCATCTATTTGTTACTTCTCATTTTTCACCGACATTCGACTGGCCATTTTCACCGGCCTCGACGTTGTTCAGCTGCGTGCCGCCGCAGCCATGTCCATCTCAATGTAGGACCCCCGGGCGGCCCCTCCATCTGTGGGCGCCCATGGGTGGTCGGAACTGGTTGTGGTTCCTGCTTTGCAGTGTCCATGCAGCCAAGGCAAGAAGCGGCCAGATGAGTTTGTAATGTTAACCTACTAGGAATAGTGGTTATAATAGGAATGGTTTATAGATTAACCATTAATGATGGTTAATAGTGGTGAATAGTGGTTAATAATGATGGTTAACCACTAGTGGTTAACAATGATGGTTAATAGTGGTTGATAATGGAATTGTAGTAGATTCCATTGATTTATAATGGTTAGTAATGGTAAATAGTGGTTATTGATAGGAATGACAATAATGGTTAACATTGGTGGGTCAAACATTGCACACTATGACAATCGCTCATAGCAAGTTAACATTACTCATAGCGGGTTATAGTGCGGTAACCAGTAATTATAGTTATAACAATACTGGATTCCCAAGGTTACTGCTGGTTAACATGGTTGATGAACTCGTGGTGAATCAACGAATGGTTAGCTCATCGCGAGTGACGATTGATGCTTAAGGATTGATGGTTCAGGCGGCAAGTTTGTACAAGAAAACTGCGCAGAGACAAGCAGAACCCAACTCAGAGATCCAGCAGCGTGGGAATCCAAGTGCTGAGGACATGGGTTGCCAGTGTAATGATGTACCTTGCAGATCCTTGCAGACTGATGAATTGTAGCTGATGAAGCTAAGATAACTTTTGTCATTCTTGGAGGAGCTGTCGCAGAGAGAAAAGCAAGGAAGCGATTGCGAAATGAGAGATGATGAATTCATGCATGACAACGGAAAATTCAACCTAAATACGTTTGAGCTATAGTACACCAGATGATACTATAACAAAATCAATAAAAAAGGTACCAACTTGGAATGTGCAAATCTACTGCTGAAGCCTCTTCTAGCTTGAACCCCACCCACCGTGCAACACACCAATCACAACACCAACACACGCATGTTTTAGATGCCCAACTGATTGCATCTTATGCAGGTATTTTTTGGTGGTTTTCCCCTGGCAAACGAGCCCCTGCAAGTTAGAAATCACATGAAATCACCATTTTTATAAGTAAATCATTTGTATTTCTATCGTAGATTTTGAACGAATTCAGATTTGTCAGCAAGAGTAGCGGGGCGAACTGCGACTGGACCCTTGCCCTGGTTCGCAGGTTGCGAAGCTTGTAGAGAAGGGTTTCACTCAGGAGGGCTGGCGGACCGGAGGTGTAGTTCAAAACGAACGGTAAAGACAAGCAGTCCGACTGTGATCACTGGTGCTGAACTGGAGATTCTCATCAGGGGAAGAAGATGGAAGAAGTATCCAGTCAAGCGTGGGTTGATTTATATGATTATTTGGATTTTCAGTAGATCGAGACATGACGCTTAACAGGACTGATCAGAGATCAGCAGTGAATTTGTTCACAGATTGCATTAACGGATCAGTTGCAGAATGTTGTGCGAACGACCCTGTTTTCGAAAGTGGCTAATATATTAACCATCAATAATGGTAGATAATAACCAACCATTTTATAGGGAAAACAATGGTTAATGATGGGGGAACCAGGGGGACTAAGGGTTTTGACTCACAGTCAAGTGATTCAACGACTAAGCCCTGCTTTTTTCGATCTGAGAAATTGCTCGATCTGCCCCTTCTCCTCCTGCCGTTGATTGGTCATCATTTCAGATCGAACTGACCATGGAGACTCGACTGTTGTTGAGGCCCTCAGCAGGTTTGTAAGTGACCATCAAAGTTGTTGATTGTTCTTATTGATCAATCATTTGGTAGGTTTTCGTCTTGAGTTGTTGTAATTGAGAACAAGAAACACGAAGGACAACAAGTTGACAGCCCAGATTCCGCAACTGACCATGTCTTATGAATCTGAGCTGGTCTCGTGCAAATGCCGAGCTGGTAGGTCACCGGTCGAGTTTCCAGCAGATGGTTACTGTCGCCGTTGAGTTATCCAGCTCGGTCGAGAACCCTGGTTATAATGCCTAGCCGCTAAAGTCGCTCAAGGGTTGCTTGTGACCTTGGGAGTTCCCTATGCCTAGCTGTTTGGAGTTGAATCATTGTGGCCCAACGACAGACCAAGCCGCACGCCGACCGCCGAAGTGCCAGGATTTGGGCCATGACTTGAAGAGCTTGGAGGGCTTGGTCTTCAGCGGTTTGCTGCTTGGCGAAACTCAGAGCAGGGGCAGACATGGAACAAAACTTTCACACCTTGTGCCCATATCTCATAACTCATAACTAGTGGTTTTGAACATTTTATTTTTCCCAGTATTCACCCATGGTTGGTTGGTGGACTTATATTTTTCATAGGGGTTGAAACCACCAAGCAGATCATATGTACGTGGTCATTTCTTTCAGATATGTCATATCATGAACTATTTACAGCGTATGCATGTGATGCGGGGACATTTGCAATACACATCATTATGCGCAAGTCTTTTTTGGCAAACATGTTGAATTGAGCCACTGAAACGTCAATCATGTTGAATTGAGCCATTGAAAAGTCAATCGGGAAACTCAATAAACAGCAAGATCAACAACTGCAACAGCAACATGAATGTAGTCTATCATGAACTTACATAAGATTCTGTGCAATCTTTAAGCCCATTAACAATACGATCGTTTGCGAGTAAAGCCAGTAATTATAAACCAATTCAGGTCGAGCGAGTAGCCCTTCTATCCTTCTCATCATGAACAATCATCTACTCTCATTGAACCTCATCCGGCACTGGCAACCATGAAGAACAATCACTAACCATCATCAATCATCATGAATCACCATTGATTTAACGAGCATGAACCCATCATTAAATCCAGCATTAGCCATCGTCAACCCACCATCAACCCACCATCAACCACCATTAACCTATCATGAACGGCAACCCCCCTGAACCCATCAATGACACACTCCACTTCCAGGCGCGGCAGTAAGCCCAATGGGACCAAGATCACCGCGGCCGATTGGGAAAAGGTTCTGAAGCCACCGGCCGAGCCACCGGCTGAGTCGCCGGTGGATGTCTCTGCAGAGCACCGTGGCGGCCAGTTGCGATGGTTACCTGTGGTGAAGTGATGGTTGATGATGATTCGGTAGTGGTTGAAGGTGGTTAGGTAGTAGTTCAGTGATGATTAGGCAGCTGTTGATGATGATGTCGGCTCAGAAAATAAATGTATGGGAAACTAAGCAAGCAGCATCAACAAGCTAGATCCGTGGTGTAGTTGTTGTGTTGATGAAACCAATAGTGGCATGCATCCCCAGGTTTTTTCCTGATTTCGCTATCTCCAAGTGAAATGGTTGATCAGGAATCTATGGACCAACACTCATGGTTTCAATATCAACAATTATTGCCATGTAGCAGAATTGATCACATATCATGATGATTTATGGTGGGTTTGAACATATACTGTAGATACAAACGATTTCATCCATCAATTCTTACTTGGCGCCTAATCTTACCAAACTCATGGTGGATCGTAGTTGATCGAGGTACTTATACTCGCAATATCTCGCAATGGCAAAATGTCTTGTCGCACGGTGGAAACCCAATCACCGGATAAAGCCACTCACCAACAATTTGCTGGTTACGTGAGCATTTCATTGTTCCCCATCATTACATCATTGTCTTCAAACTGCTGCTGTTGCTTCAATCTAATGTAACCACTGCAACATTCAACATCTGAGATCAAACACCTCACCAAAGCTAGCCCAAGCTCAATATCCCCAACCGAACATCCAACCCCCAACCCCCAACCCCCTCGCCACATCCCCAGATCCATGCGCCTGGCCCGCCGTTCCTTCACCAAGGCACACCGCGGCTTCACCGAATGCCACGGCTTCGGCCAACGGCACGGCGGTACCGAAACGGAAGGAAATCTTCGAAGAGCCACGAAAGGCGGCATGGCGCCATGGGGCCATGGGGCCATGGGATGGGAGAGCTGCTAAGGTTATGGCCGGGCTGGGGTTATAACCAAGGTATATGCTACTAGGGTTGTAACATGTTGTAACTATAGGGTTGCACCTGGTTACCATTAGGTTACTACTGGTTGGTGACTTGTTTAGAACGTTGGGGTTGTAACTTTGGATTTTCTTTGAGCTGCACCGGATCTGGTTTGGATCAACGGACTTCTCCCCGGTGTCGCTGTGTAAGTTGCGCAGCTCCTCGTCTCCAAAAAGGGTCCGAATGCTGGGGTGAAGGACGGAATGAGAGAGGCTTAGATGACGAATCCGCAGAACCAGCATGGTGATCTACCAACATATACCAACATTTATACTGATGATGCTGGCGATGATGATGATGATGATGATGATGATGATGATGATGATGATGATGATGATGATGATGATGATGATGATGATGATGATGATGCTGGTGATGATGATGATGATGATGATGATGATGATGAGGTGATGGCGATGGTGATGGTGATGATAAGTATGAGGAGGAGGAGGATCAAGATGATG
>VSDK01024487.1:823578-900883 GCA_009767595.1 Symbiodinium kawagutii
ATGATGCTGATGATGATGATGATGATGATGATGATGATGATGATGATGATGATGATGATGATGATGATGATGACGTACGATTTACCGCTCTCCTTTACGCACACAGATGTACTGTATCCGTGATTCTCGTCCCGGATGCAGCCCGTTTGCAGGTGATGGGTGTGGCCTTGAACGGAGACCGAGATGTGCAAACTCTGAACACATCTTTGTTGGTTGGTGGTGGAGGCTGCGCAGGCCCAACAACCAGCGATCCTGCTTGTTGGCAACGGACAGGGTCAACAAAACTTGGTAGAGTTGGTAGAGTTGTAAGCCATAGAGTTGGGAGCATGTCATGGAGATGTCCACGATTTGATCCTGCAAAATTCGCAGTGGATGATGTCACAGCCTACAGCGCCAGCTCCAGCTCCTACCCCCATGGGATCTTCCTGGGCTGCGTGCGTGCACCAGCAGCCACCACAGCCAGGCATTTTCCTGATCTTCGCGGTGCTCCACGTGGCTTTCCCACAGGTCTACCACAGGAGGTCCACGTTCAGCAACGCTTCAGCAAGACCACAGGAGGGGTTCGCGGTTGAGCTTGGCAGTGCTGCGACTGTAGGTGATAGATGGGTTATGGGTTATGACAATCACCATGACTATCAACCATGAACCATGACTATCAGCCATCTAGGTGAAATTGATGCTGCTGAGCCGGGGTGACATGGCTGTCATGGTGGATTTCATGGTGAACAAAGCAGAGAGGTCTTTCAGCGGTCTCTGATAACCCGCCAACACCGGGATTGTAACTCACCCAGCAGAAGCAGCACAAGAGGTGGAGACTGCTCAGGATCATTATCATCCACCAGCATCAACGTCATTCTTCTCATTAATGTCATCCACCCGGTATGCTTCTTATAATTTATCGCACCCTCATGCATTTGCGTATCTAAGGCTTGCGGCTTTAGGTTGACTGACTGGTTGCTAATGGACTGCAGTTACCAAGAGTAAGTACTGATGGTTGGAAAACAACATTTTAACTCAAACGGGGATTTCAGGGGATTTTCATGAGGAAATGGTTCTCTGGGACTGATCCTTGGGTGCCAGCAAGTGCCAGCGCTGCTCAGGTAAAGTGGAGGACGATCCCGCAGAGCACATGCATTTGGAGGCGATTGGTTTGCGGAGTCACCGGATGCTGGTGAGCTTGTGAAGCAATGCTTGGTTGATCAGTTGTGCTTGATGTGCGGAGATCATGCTGGTTGAATCATGCTTGATAGTGATGATTGAAGGAGGTTGACAATGATGGTTGCCTGGATAGTCTGTAAGTGGGAGAAATGGAACTGAATGACCAAAGAACTGCGTTGGGTACTTTGAGTATCTTTGATTAAGCACTACTGGTACCATGGGCAAAGTGCTCGCAGGCCAACTTTTTTGTGATTGCGGGGAGATTTTGTTGGATGATTGTGACTTACACATAGTCCATCGCCGTCAATCATCCACACAATATATCCTACTTTTGAAACGACCCAGCCCTCAGAGGCAACTAATCAAGGCCCAGGAATCTGGATGGCAGTGAGTTGATGACGTACAGTGTCGGAGCAAAGCCAAGAGAGACATCGTGAATGCGCCCCAACCGGCTGTGGGTCACCTTGGTTGGTTTCTGACTAAGGCTTACCTTTGATCCCGTTGTGGTCCCGGTTTCAGACATATCACGCAAGCTGGTACGCTCACTTGGTCAGTATGTATGCATCTATTTGCACACACTCAATCGGTTTGATTCAGACCGCACATAGATAGGTACGTGTATGCACACACACGCACACACTCACACGTATAGATACACCATGTATACGAACAGCGTGACAAATATCTACGTTCGTTACAGCTTTAGTTCACCAGCTTGGAAGCCAACCTACTCCGGCATGCAGGTGTCTTCTGGTTTTCCCTGGATCGATTTCATCTGGAAGGTCCCTCGGACAATTGTGGCAGAATGTAGAAAAGCAACTTGCAGACAGCTTGTCCAGGTTGTGCTGTTGGCAACGTATCAGGTTGGTAGAAAAAATACGTACCTGGAAAAGACCATCGAATTCAACAGCATACTGTTTGCGAATGTGTGCAACCACCACATGTTCACCGCGACCAATCATTTCAAACCTAAAACTGTGTTTTGCCACGATTTTTCGCGGGTGATTTTGCAATGGCATTGGTTCGTGCGCAGTCATCCGTTGCTTCGAAGCATCCCAGTGTTGTCGTTGGTTGGACACAGAAACCACAGATTTACCAACTCTTTCGGCGTCTCAGAGACCATCGGAGGAAGTGTTCTTTCATTTGATGGAAGTTTACCAAGCGCAACAGTGAACCAACAAAGATCATTATGTCCATTTGCTGGTCATCTGCACATAGGCTTTTGCCCGCAGGTTCTGTCGAAATCCGGCTGTCGAGATTCATTTGATGTATTGAGACAGCAGAATACACGTGTGCGTGTGTATGTGTGTACCGTAGACGTGTATACACACAAGTGTATTTGTAGATATTTGTGGAAACATACAAAACAAAGTATACTGACATGCAACAAAAGAAGAACAACTCATGCCAGATCATGGAAAACAGTATACTTACATATATTTGCTTACATATACCCTTGGATTCCAGCGCCATGAAAAACAATGGTTGATCCCTTTCGGTAGATTCAATCCCTTCGTTGAACAATCTAGCTGTCGCGGCAAAAGCACGAGGAAACAATGGTTGCAACGAAATCTGAGGGTATCCATATTGCTTGTGAAATTTTGATGGAATCCCTACAGAATCCCCAGAAGATCCCTTTAAAATCGCTAGAAAACCCCCATCAATCCCCAGAAAATCCCAACAACATCCTTATTACATCCTCAGAAAATCCTCATGAAATCTCTATAAGATCCCCAGAAATCTTTATCAATCCTTAGAAACATCTGTGAAATCCCAGTGGTTGTAGGATGACCTACCCTGAAATATCTATAAAATCTCCACAAATCCCATGTTTCATTTGTTTCATCCCCAGAAAATCCTTCGGAAACGCCCTGGTTGTCCATGCAGATGGTGACCTGGATCTGCTGCAGGTTTGGAACACGACGCCCGAGGATGAAGTCCGTTTGGCGGGTCTGGACGGCTGGTCGCTGCTGGAACCTTGGCGACGACCAGTGAAGGCATGGTAGTAGTGAATGGTTAGATCATTTAAGACATGGTTAATCTAATAGTTCATTGAT
Source organism: Symbiodinium kawagutii (assembly GCA_009767595.1). NCBI lineage: Eukaryota > Dinophyceae > Suessiales > Symbiodiniaceae > Symbiodinium > Symbiodinium kawagutii. Next base: position 826,794 of record VSDK01024487.1, read on the forward strand.
ATGATCTAGCATGGTGAAATGATACTAGTTAGTTAATGATAAGTTAGTTACGAGTTACATTAATGATCATTAATGATACTAGTTAGTTAAGCATACTAGTTGACTACTAGTTAGTTGATGATACTAGTTAGTTCCTACCAGTAGTATAATTTAATATGACTAACTAACTAATAAACTAGCTAACTAGTAATGGTTGATGAACATTTGAGTGGCTGGTTAATCTATACTGGTCGTGATCACTGAAGGCATTTCACTGGTGATGACTTATGGTTATTGGTCAGTCAATAGTTAATAGTTGATTGATGGTTGATTAATATTACTTAGATGATTAAGCATTGTCGATGGTTAACTAGTTGGACGACCTTGGCTAGTGAACGGCTGATAGTTAGATGATTGTGACTTTGCTTGACCATTATTAACAGTTCAGCACAATGGATGGTCAGTGGATGGTTCGTGGTTAGGTGGATTATTAATCATCACCAAAATGGATGGGAAACGATGACTTTGCTCGTGGTTAATGCTTACTGTTGATTAATTACGCTTAGTTAATAGTTGATAATGGAGGGCTGATGACTCAGCAGACGTGTGTAATTGATGATGCTTGCTTAGTGATTTCTTTGTGACTGATAATTGATAATCGTGAATGCTTTCTGTGTGATTGATAAAGGGTAGTTGACCGTTGATCAATGTCCGTTAGGCGACTATAACCAGCAACAATGGCTCGCTTGCCGATCTGCGTTGAATGACAGCTAATTTATGATTCATATTGATTAATTAAGCATTGGGTATCCCACTATGAGTCCACAGATTGATCAGCGGTGCTGGCCACAGTAATTCAGCATGTGCTGCCACAGTGGTTGTTTGTGGCTCATAATTATCATCCACCAGTAGCTTTCACGGGTGGCACCACATCTTTTGTGGCCGTGGTCCCATCGGGCACCACTTGAGTTGAATAGCGTTACGGTTATGCTCAATAAACGCTTAAGAACAGCTGTATAATCCATGATTAACGGTTGTGAATAGATGATGAACGGTTTACAGTGATAAGTGGTGAATGGTCAATATCATATAATTATCAATCAATAGTTGGTCGATGATTGACAGCGTTGAAGACAGGTGATTCTTTCGACAAAATTGGTTGCCCATGCTTCGTTGACCCTCCATGCCATGTTTGCGGTCCCAGTGCCCAGTGACTGCTGGTATTTCAAGGGACCGATCGCTATGAACCAATGGCGGCTGGTTCACCCACGGGCCAGGCTTTCGACATGGACGCTCCTCTAATAGCAAGGCTAAATATGAGCAAGTGCAGAAGATGTGTGTTGTAGTTGTTTGTGTATACTGGCACTATGCCTGATGAAATACATTAATTAGACTCTCTCTCTCTATATATTTCTTGAAGCAAAATTACGCCATCATACACCTGTATATTTAGAAGCTTGTGCGCAAAGAATTAGATATGTGCAGAGTGGGCCGTGGCACTTAAGATGCATTGAACATGATATGGAGATGATCTAAGAAATCAAGAGAGACAAGGCATAGAATGCGGATACAACTGACCACCTAAAAGCGGAATTTGAACAACAAGGTTGATACTTGCAGCTGTTGTGAACGTTCTTGCTGCAGACATCACCGATCCGGGTCTACAATTTCTGCTCCCAAATGGCGCTGTGTCATGGCATGTGCACCACTGCTGCCAGCTACGAGCTGCCGCAGCATGGCGCCTTTCAGGAGTTTGTCCGGTTGAATCTGCGGATCATGTCGATCATCGGTCCGTTCCTGTTGGCCGTTGTACTGCCACTGCATTTCTTCTTCAACACTAAAGAGTCTCTGGGTGGCACTGGGACTACCGCCTCTCGCGCTAGGTGGTTTGGAGGATGTTGAGGGTGGCGGAGTACTGGTAGCCTTGACATCAACTTTTTCGTTTTTTCATCCTGAGCTAGAATTTGAAATTTGTCATGTTGTAGAATCGCCAGTCACTTAAAGTAGACTAAAGAGATGAGAGGTGGTTTATTCATATGGATCTACCATTTGAGTACATGAAAGTATTTGTTGGTGGCAATGAAAGATTCCATCTGTTAAATTGTTTCGTTAAAGAAATGCTCTAGATTCTAGATGATATTGTACTGCTTCCACACGCACAAGTAATTATATCCTTGTCTTTTCAGAAGCATACTTCAATTATCGTAGTTTGTCTATGCGCACGCATATGGTTATATACATTTATGTACAATCTACAATGATTTACATATACGCACAACTGTGATCAATTGTGCTCAAATTTATATATTATGCGTATTTGTCTATACATTTTCAGGCATGAATCCATGGCTTACAGAGACACATGTGTGCATGCACATGTGCGCATGCATTTCTTGAGGGGAGGAGACAACCCAACACCCAAATCCCCTGAAAAGGATGAATTCCATGGGTGCACCACCGAAACCAGGTCTCATAACAACTTGGACTGGCTGAGCTGTTTGGACATCGGCAACTTGCCAAGAGAAGCTGGTCTGCACTTGGCATGGCAGGCAGCAGCGGACTCTTCCAGTACAAAGAGAGGGTTGTGTTTAGGCTTGTGTTTAGGGTTGTGTTTAGCTATTTGGAATCGGTTCAAGCTCCGACCGAAAACATGCAATGTGGGCTCCTTGCCATTTGTAAACTAGTTTATTGAATTCATTTCGGGTTAACTATGGTTAGCCAACATAGTATGATAGGGATTTTATGGGGTAACTTCTAATTTCTGGGGGCCCACCTTATGTGGTATTTATCAATTTCAGTAGGTGAAATCGCCCATCTATATACATTTTACACTGCATGTCTAAATCAGCCTTCAGCACCTACAAGACCCAGCATGTGACATTTATGCACATGCCATTTCAGCATGTTTTTTTGGTCTGGGGTACCTTGCTGACCCCACCAGTGGCAGGTGTTGGAGGCTCAAAGTCTTTGTGAAAAGCTGAAGTGTTGAACCCTTTGACAAATGCTCCGAGTAAATGTCGTTTTGCCGAGTGGTCGTGTTGAAAGCCTATCAGTTCCGCAGTCATCCAAAGTTGGTGACTTGAAGAGCTTGGCCCAGAAGGCTTTGGGAAAAGGCTTGCTGAGACTTGTAGCTACAAATGGAAATGTCCTGAATGATCCTGAAGAATTTCTGGCTGCACGTCTTCAAGATGACGATCACCTCACAGCAGTTCTTCTGGAAGCCAAAGTTACGGCAAGCGCTGGAGCCTTTGCATTATGGAGCTGCGGGGGTGACAAAGTCCTGACTTGGGGGGTTGCAGAGCAGGGTGGTGACGGCTCCAAGGTCCGAGATCAGCTCAAGAAGGTGCAGCAAGTGCAAGGGTCATTTGGTGCATTTGCTGCAGTCCTGGCTGATGGATCAGTCGTGACCTGGGGGGATCAAGATATGGGTGGTGACAGTTCCGCGGTACAAGCTCAGCTCAAACATGTAGAGCAGGTTCGTGCCACAAGTCGCGCATTTGCTGCCATCTTACGAGATGGATCTGTTGTTACATGGGGCCATCCAAGTTGTGGTGCTAACAGCTCCGCAGTTCAAGACAAGCTTCGCAACGTAAAGGAGATTTATACCACAGCCTATGCCTTTGCAGGGATACTCGACGATGGGTCTGTTATTACATGGGGCAACCCACAATCTGGTGGCGACAGCTCTGCAGTTCACGACCAGCTCAGGAATGTAAAGCAAATTCAGGGTTCGGGAAAGGCATTTGCTGCAATCCTTGCAGATGGCTCTGTGGTAACATGGGGCGAATCGAAATGCGGGGGTGACAGCTCTGAGGTCCAAGGTCAGCTTCAAAACGTCAAGCGAGTTCAATCCACATTTGAGGCATTCGCTGCCATCCGGCAAGACAGGTCAGTAGTCTCTTGGGGCAATCATCGTCGAGGCGGTGACAGCTCATTGGTACAGCGGTCGCTAGTGGACGTGGAGGAGGTTTTTGCCAACTGGGGCGCATTTGCTGCGATCCGAGCGGACAGCTCAGTGATTACCTGGGGGGACTCGGAGATGGGTGGCAACAGTTTTGCAGTTGAAGATTTGCTCACGGACGTAAAGCGAATCGAGGGCACCAGAGCTGCATTTGCTGCGATCAGAACGGATGGTTCAGTTGTGACATGGGGGTGTGCAGTGAGCGGTGGTGACAGCTCCACAGTCCAAGGTCAACTCAAAAATGTGCAGCAAGTGAAAGGCACAACCGGTGCATTTGTTGCGGTCCTATCTGATGGTCGGCCGATTGCCTGGGGCCATCCTCAGTTTGGGGCTCCAGGATTTTCTCGCGTGCGGGAAGTTGAAGTGTCTGCAGATGGGTCAGTGATCAAGAGGACCAAGTGGATATGAACAGTCAGATTTTTTTCTTAGCTCACAAGTCGCTCAATCGGCAAATTTGGTCCAGCAACAGTTGCAATAGTGGCCGTCTAGTTGCTGTTTGCTGCCAACTGCTTGACATGGAGTTGAAAATGCTTTTGAGTAGTTTGGAAAATCACAAGCTATTTCAGTAAAACTACTGCTAGCATTTGCTAGGCAATTCAGATGAATGAATTTCATTTCGTTGTCTTCTTGATTATGGTTGGTTATTGGTTAATGTTGGTTACACCTATCAAGATTCAAATCTGAAATGCGGCCATGGTTTGATATTCGCCCATCAACATGGCAACTATGAGAGATACAGGGATCTACGTGTCGACCCACGGTGAGCATCTGCCTCGAATGACCCACACAGTTGCACCATTAATTATTCGTGGCTTCAACGACCCATGGCAGATGTGTTTTCCAACTTGCTCACGTGTCGGGAGTTGCTGCCGATACCCTGCAGTGTGGTAAGAATCTAGACCTCCAAGAAGTCTGAACACGTGAGGTCCAATGAATGGACCCTGCGCAGAAGAATTTCATGTGGTAAGAACGGACCCTGATCGAGTGGAAACCCTTGAGGAAGATTGGATGCTGTGGTTCCACGCCGCAGTGGTGTGGTTTGTGGTCTTGATCAGTGCCTGGCAGAGACTTGGTGGCAGCTGCAAGGTGCTTCAGGTGGGTTGTGGTCGTTTTAGATAAATCACTTTTGGTAGATGAACCGAATGATGAACCAAATGACGAACCAAATAGTGGTTTCTCAAAATAGGGAACCATCCAAATCGTCCTTTCTCAACCATGTATAGGAAGAAAACAACCAAACCCTTTGGATCCCTTATTTTGAGAAACACCCAAATGATGAATCAAATGATGAATCAAATGGTGGAACTAGTTTTGTCATAGCCAATTCATTCCGTTCAATTCCTGGCACTGGCAAAGAATTGTCTATGAGGGTCTTGTTTAATGACTGGCTGCGTATTAATGTGAATATTGTTTCAGTGGTTGTTGATACAAGGTCAAGGCTGAACGGTTAGTTATGTAAGCAGAGAAATCATTTGTTACAATATGTTATTACGTTAATAGATTAATTAAGCCTTATATGTTATATAATCTATTAACATACTATGTTATTCGCTATAATCTATTCATCATGCTAATAACAGCTGTGAACGATGTCGATTTTGTTCGCTGTTATCAGGATCTTCGTTTCGAAGATCACCAATCTACCACTAGACATGGGGTGAATCAGTGAGCCACTGGCCATCTCAGGTGTGGTTCGAACGGTAGGCATGTTGCCAGTATCAACCTGGCTAGCAGCGGTCGCATGAGCCCATGCTAACTGAGCCTAGTATCAACCATTCATATCAACAAAATATATCGTCAATTCATCAATCGTCATTCAATTATGAAAAAAAACTGAATTGATGACATTTTTTGAAATAAATGGAGTCATCAACCATTGTTTTTGAACAAAAATATCATCAGTTGATATAAATGTCATCAACATGTCAACCTTGTTTTTTGATATAAATGTCATCAACCATATGACATTCATTATCAGAATCAAATTCATTCATCAACCAAATGTCAAAGTTCGTGAATGAAATTCTCTCTTCTCTTCATCGAAAGCACTGATGACCTCACTAATTTTGCGACGGCACAACCGGAGCCATGGAGCGACACACAGTTCAACCTGAGAACCATGTGGGGTTGCCCTTCGAAGATTTGGTTGATGACTATAGAAGGACGAATATGATCAATACATCAACCAATGCATTATCAAACTATTCAAATATGATAAAATGATGTAAAGTGTGACTATCAGTTGGTAAGTACACGATGAGCAAGGATAGATCGACACAAGTGACATGGTTATATTCAGCCAGATGAAGAGGAGGACCCTACCAACGGAGAAGACGTGCATGGGTTGTGCATGGTGACTTCCCTGTGGGGTATAGGGCTGAAGAGGTCCACTCTATCCCTGCTACAAGGACGGAAACTTCCCTCGTTGAGGGAAACTTCAAGCCACAGACAGGAAAAACCCATGATTTCGGGATATGTGCCATGAAACACGCCATAGCCATGATGAAAACTCCAAAAATTGTCCAAAGCCAGGGATGATCATAATTACTCTTCTTGGGGTGCGCAATACCCATGTTCGACCAAGTTCCAAGGATTTCTATGTAGGATGGACCAATCTCTATGAATTATGACCATGCTGCGCACCTGTCGGCATCTTCCATGTCTCGAGTTTCTGCCTGTGGTGACAGTGAGTGCACATTCTGATCCCGACCCTAGCATTGTGCCGGTATTGACGATGATCTTGTTGATGGTGCTGATGCTATGACAATGACCGTGGCAGTGATGATGTCTGGGGACGAGAACACCGGCAAAAAGCAGACATGGAAGATTGTAACATTGAACGATGCTTCTTCTTCTTACAAGGTGGGATACTCGCCATCTATCCAGTTTAGTCTGGTGAAGGTCGGGATTCGTGAGGTCACCAGGTCCCATGAGTACATCCACAGTCAGCTTACCTGGTTGGTAAACCAACAGACCTGGCTGGAAAATCTCCACCATTTTCTTCGGAAAACTTCTGGCAAATCATCCAATTCGAGTGGATTTCGAAGAATATCTACCATTTTGTCCGGAAAACCCTTGGAAAATCTTGGAAAATCCACCACTTTCTCCAGAAAACCCTAGGAAAACTCTCCCCTTCCGTTGATTTTTCCCGCCCCCGTGCCTCACCCAGGATCTCCCTGGCGCACGACGGCTTCACGGAGCGACGCTACCAGTGGCTGTCCACGGTGCCGAGGCCCAGGTCGACCACGGTGATGGTGCGGAACATTCCGCCCATGTACCGCTCCGACAGCGCCTTGAAGGAATACTTCGACCGGGTGCCTTGGTAGGGCCGTGATGGGGTCCGGGTGGGGCCCTGGTAGGGCCCTGGTGGGGATGTCGTGGAAGCAATGCCGGCTACAGCGGGTCTGATAGCAGCAGGTTTTCATCGTTTTCGGGTGGAAGGGCTGTGGTTTTTCTTCGGATTTGGAGAGATTTTGGGTTCAAAACTGATGAAGCTCTGGTGAAAGTCTCAAAATCTGGATCCTCCAAATCTACAGAAGAGGCAGGGGTTGAGAGCTTATGGTAAACCAGGTGATTATCATCCATTCAATATTGGGAGCCAATCCTTGATAGCTTGTCGGGACCAACCCTTTATAGTTTGCTGCTGTTGTTGCTTACCCTCTCCCGTCATTCAGTATCAGTATACCCGTTTGACCCATACTGGTTTTGGCGTAATGACCACAAGCCAATGTTAACCATCGGCCATTTGGTGTACCATTTTTGTGAGTCAGGAACCGTTGTTACCCATCGGTAACCGCTATTCCAGCATTATTCATCACTATATCAATTAATTAATCATTCTCATCATCATTCATGAATTGTCAAACAGTCTTGGGTCACTAACGCTTTTTTATTATTATTATCATCACTATCGATTTTTTAAAATTATTATCATCACTATCATCCATGAATTGTCAAATTACCAACCCATTTCATTATGGCTATGGGTCAAAACCCCGCACCCCTGGTTCCCATCATTAACCATGGGTTTCCCTATTGTAGTTGCTTAATATTGATGGTAAATATTGACCCATGGCCTTATTGGCTTCCTAAGCAACTCGTCTCTGGTCACTGGCCTTCCCGAGTCGTGACAGATCCCCGTCTCAGGTCTTCAGTGAGGAATCCGCGCACACAGTGGAGCGCGCCTACGTGATCCGCAAAACGGGACCAGCCGTTGGGGAGACACGAAACGGGTGGATGAGGAGAAGGAAGCCATGATAAGGGTGGTTAACCTGGGTTGATGAGGGTGATTGAGCCATGATAAGGATAGTTAAGCCAGTTGATTGATTAAGGTAAGCCTTGGTTGATGAGGAGTAAGCCATGACAAGGGTAGTTAAGTCAGTTAAGCCACAATTGATTGAGGTAAGCCTTGGTTGATGAGGAGTAAGCCATGACAAGGGTAGTTAAGTCAGTTAATCCATGATTAATTAAGGCAAGCCTTGGTTGATGAGAAGTAAGCCATGATGATCCTCATAAGGATGCCTCATAAGGATGCCTCATAAGGATGCCTCATAGTGCGTAAGCCTTGGGTGAGGGGGAGTAACTGGCTGTTGGTTTGGAGGGAGCCAAGGAGCCAGGGGTATCCATATAGCCCTTTCAATGAGGATCTAAGGCCGGGCACCAGTGAGCACCAGGAGTAATCAGATGGTAGTTAAGCCATCATTCATTAAGCAGGAGGTGAATAAGCATAATATTGTTGATGAATTGTTGATAAGGATGCCAATGATGCTGGTAGGTAATGAATGATGGTTGATAAACGTTGGTGAAGGGTGATTTAGCATTGAGGGCAAGCATGGTGCTTACCATTGCTTATCCTTTCTTATAGGTAGACCATCGCAAGCACTCATTTTTTCCGCACAACCAGGTTCGTTTACCAGAGTGTAATTGTGCTGGTCAATACTGGTGGTTGATGCATAATGTATACTAGTGGTTCCTGATGGTGATGGGATGTTTAACGATGGTTAAGAATGATAGGCTCTTAAGAAATGGCCAGCAGATCCGACCCCTCCGGCTGGTCGGATCCACATCCAGATCGACCTAGCAGTAGAACCAATCCACAGCGTTGAAGCTGCTCAATTCGCAATCCAAGAGAGGCAGTATGTTAGGTCGTTATCAAAACATGAACTCAGTGGATCTAAATGGATCTAAATGGGTGTTTCTCAAGTCATAGGGGTACCCCAGCTATTATCCTTCATATTAACGATTCATAGTAACTACCCACCATAACGTGGGGGTCCCCTATGGCTGCCAACGACCAGTGCCAGGACGTTTGCCAAAGTTGGTGGCTTTGGCAGCAGTTGGTTACCATGGAAGTGCCTAAGCTAGCGGTTCCCCAGGCTAGTAAGGAGGGATCATGACTCATGAGCTGAAGGTATCTATCCACCAATCATTCTGAATTATTCTTGTTGGTATGCGAGGTAATGATTCTTATATTCCACTAAGAAAATCATGCATAGCAACCAGCATGTCATATCATCCAAGAAAATGATGTATACCAGGGGATAACATCAGCTCCCTGTTGTGGAAGCCATGACGCTTAGAACTGCCATCAACCGCTACGGTATCACCGTCTCCCACTGTCGGATCAGCACAGCTATCGAGGTCGCACAGCTGGAAGCATCGCAGTATGAAGCTGCAGTGGCTTCCAGTCGACTGAACAAGGCAGGGCTCTGCGCTGCGAAGCCCAGACTTCATGGCTCAGCTGGATGGCTTGTTGGGGCTGGATGGCTAACAAATGGTTGGTTGACAAATGGCTATGGGTCAATATTGATCAACCAACTAATAGGGGATTTCCACCAACAAAACAAGGGAAAACAATGGTAAATGGCGGGGAACCAGGGGTACAGGGTTTTGACCCACAGCCAAATATTTTCGCAGGGGTGGATCAACCACCAGCCAGGTTAGTTACCGAGATGGCTCGTTCTTATTGGATCTACCCTGTGGATCCTTGTGGGGGAGATGCAGATAAAGAGATGCAATGGGGACTTCTTTCGGGGGAATTGCAAATGTTTTGCAGAAAAACAATCAAACATCAAACTCTAAGTTCTTTATACTTGGCCACGGGTTGCTTATGGCTATGATGTTCCAATCATGTTGGTTGCTTATGATGCTGTTTATGATGATAAGCAATCCGACCATGGAAACCCAAGCATCATGACTTGTTATTGGACTATTTATAAATAGTCAATCCAATAAATATAATCCAACAAATAGAACCCAATCATCTATTTCAACTAGTCAAAATCCAATATAATCCAATATAATCCAATAAATAAAATCCAATCATCTGATAAATCATGATAAACCCAATCATCCATCCAATATTTCCATAACAATCCTGACCTCTTTGGGCTGCCCAGAACAAGACCGCTCCCCAGGCGCGGGAGAAAGAGGACATCACTCCCGCTTTAGAGTCCGAGCTGCAGAGGTGTCAGTGCCTCGTCGAAGCGCACAGTCAGCAACAACAACCACAACCAGCTGGCGATTCATGGTAAATAAGCCGAAGTCATGGATAATCAGGGTGATTACTGATTAATGGTGGTTTAACATCAACATTAATAGTGGTTTAGCAATAACAACAACAACAACAACAACAACAACAACAACAACAACAACAACAACAATTATGTGTTAGCCAAACATATCAGATGGTATCAGTGTGTTCTCAACCAACAATAGTAACGATTATCAACCATTTCTGGTAACTATCATTACTGTGTTATCAACTTTACTAGCATTACTGGTAAACATCCATACAAAAAAAACATCACTGGTTGTTAATCTCATGACTGGTATTTAAACTGTTTGATCATCGCCATTACCAAGAATTACTGTCAAACTGGTACTCATCAACTCATTGTAGTAATGTTAACCATCAACCACTAATTAACCATCATCAACCACTTATCAAACCGTTTCATGTTACTAGTTGTGTTGATAGTGGTTTACCACTAATTGAACCATTTCATGTTGATCATAATTAAACCATTTCATGTTGATAGATCATCAACAAGCATTAGTGGACCAGTAGAATTACCATCTTCTAGAATTAACCATTCTACTGGTCGTTAATTACCATTGTTGATTATCATTAATTAAACCATCAACAATGGTAATCAACAATAGTAATAACCACTGACTTAGTTGGTTTAATTAGTTGATTACCATTGTTGATTGCCACTGATTAAACCATCAATAATGATCAAAGGTAATCAACAACCACTAACTCAACCTTTGATCATTCACATTCCACTGGTCGTTCTTCCCAGCAGCGCGCCAAGGCTCGCGGTGACCAACCTCAAGCGTCTCGGCGGTTTTAGATGCCGAAGCGCCATGGCGCTCATGACCGTTGTTGATGGCGAGGTGGTGAGTCCTTGATGTGTCGGTAACTTGTTTTTTTGCGGCTTTTTTGATGGTTCAAGAGTGGTTGATGTTGGTTCAGTAGTGGTTTTGGGATGGTTCAGTAGTGGTTGATCGTGGGGGTTTTGATGATTCACTAGTGGTTGATGAGGGTTCATTAGCGGTTATCGTTTTTGAGGGGGATGCTCCACGCAGCAGTTGGGGGGTTCCACCCAGGGGTCCCCCAGGGGTGGCATGGCATCACCCCCAGGGGTCCCACCACCGCTGCGCAGCTGGAGGACCCGAGTGGCCAAGGAGCAGCAGGCAGTGGAGCTGGCACTCAACGGGCCTCGTCCGGACTGGAAGGCACAGCGGGGCCGAAGCCAAGGAGTGGGCGGTGGGTGCCAAGCGACGAGCACAGGAGCGAACTAACCAACTAGAAGTTATGGAAACTAACTAACCAACTAACTAACGAAGTAACTAGCTAACTAACTAACCAACAAACTCAACCAATTCAGCATAGTCTATATGACCAACTAACTAACTCACTGACTAACGAACTAACTAACTAGCAAGTTGTACAGTCAAGTGGGCTAGCCGCATCGATTTTATCAAAATATTTTCCTGCCTGTAACTAGTTAACCAGCCAGCAAACTCACAAACTAACAGACCAACCAGCTAACTAACTAAACTAAGTGAATAAACTGACTGATCATAGTCTATAAGTAACTGACAAACTAACCACCGAACTCACGACCGAACTAACTGAACTAACTAACTAAACTGAGTACCTGACTTACCAACTAAACTAAGTATCTAACTTACCAACGAAACTAAGTAACTAACTAAGAGCTATAAGCAGTGACTAAGTAATTATGCAAACTGAATAGCGAACTGACCATTTGACTAAGCAAGTAACTACCTGACTAAGTATCCAGCTCAATGGCCAAGAAACAATCGAAGTAACCAGCGAACTAGTTCAGTAACCAGCTTGACCAGCTAATTAATTGATTATCATTCCATGGAAAGCAGAGTATCCCAGACATTAACCAGCGTACGAACCAACTGATTAATCACTTGCCATGTTTTTCCCGGGCCATCAAAAGCGGTAGTCAATCAAGAACCGACTCATTTTCGAACTTCTTCACCACCGGTTTAACCAGCTCATGGTGCATTATATACTGATTGACCCCACCATTCATCCATTGGTCAATCCCTAGTGGTGTACTGATTAATCCTAGTCTTCATCACTTGCTTAACCCGTAGATTCATACCATTCATCACCTGACCCCTATTTTGGTTTCTCAAGTCATCGGGCCCCAAATCATGCAACCGAAAAAACATTTACAGAAATAAACCAATCATTTTTGGGGTCCCCTATGGCTTGAGAAACCGCCAAATAGTAGTTGTTTCACCATTCTTGTTCTTGACTATCCCCTATTATTAACTAATTCGCCATCATGATCCCCTATAAAACCACAATTCCCTTATTCTTTGACTATAGGGATCACCATCGACATCGTGGTTCAGTAGGGAATAGTTAATGAACTAAGGGAATATGATCCATCAACCTATTAAAACCACTATCCCTTATCGACATCGTTGGTTGATGAATATTGGTTGATGAGGGGAATAACCCTATCGTACCACTATTCCCTTATTGTTTAACCATAAGTTGGTTGATGAATCACCAGGAATCAAACTAACCTATCAAACCATCACCCCTATCAAACCACGAATCACCACCATCACCAGGAATCGATGGCCTGTTTTCACCGTGGCAGGTGGCCTCCTCCAGCGGCTTTGTGACCTTCACCACCATTCTGTCGCAACGCTTGGCCTCGCGGGAGCACCGTGGTGGCCGCGAACCCACCGTGGGGGTGCGATGGATGGAAGCTGGTGGGGAGATAGGTGGAGATATGGTGGAGATATGGTGGAGATATGCCATCAGTTAACTTCCATCAAAGTCATTAAAGTGAATGATGGCTAATGATAGATATAAATACATGTAGGTTGTGATTTACCATCAGAAATGGGTAGATATGGAGGGACTATTGATTTGGATCTCCCATTGACCATGCTTGTGATGGTGAAATACAGTTGCTACCAATGGTCAGTAATTATTTGTAGTGCTTAATATAGCATAATACGTTTATATGCTTTGGTAAATCATGTATTGTCCGCAAAAATGGTGAATTCTCTTGGTTTTTGGTGGCATTTGTATAGAATCATGGAGCCCCAGAAAAGTTGGTGAATGACCAATAGTGATAATTGGTTTGAGGGTATAACACCTCGCAATATGAGGGAATGTAGGTTGTGGATAATGATTAATGATAGGAGATGCACTTATGTTCAGCTGCGGTTGACAAAGCTGAATCATGGGAAATGCATAACAATGCACGAATCATTATAGATATCAATCGCGTTATCAATCCAATTGGTGGTTAGCAACAGCAACATATTTTCTTAGCCCTGGCAATAAGTAGAGAAGAGTAGAGTTGATGATGCCGGGTACGCGTAAATGCTGGTTGATCACACCAGAACATGGTAATCAGCGGTCATTCTTGGTATACAATAATGATTAGTCATGCTGAAGATCAATGAGTGTATCATTGTTGTTTGAGAAAATGACTAGATATTATCCAAGTAACAGCGACACTCGTTGATCTTCTGCACAAATTACTTACTCTCCGGCAAACTAACCTGGAAGTTGAACATCCACCATTTATCATGGTTTTACTTGTAAACATGGTGATTTTCAGCTTCCAGGTTAGTTTGCCAGAGAGTACCGTTGGTAACGAAGACAATGATGACTAGAAATTGTCCGAGTATCTGACGCCAAGTGCACCCGGCCAATGATGCTGCCCAAGCTAAGGCAGTGTACCCGAGACGTGCAAGCTTTCAGGCTCGGCGCGGGACTCGTAAGGTTACAACCAACAAATACTCACATGGTGGTTTCTCAAATCATAGTAGGAACCCCCATACAACAGATGGGTTATTGCTATAAAACTCTACTAGTGGATCATTTGGGGGTACCTGTTTTGAGAAGCACCATATGTTTTGTATAAAGACGATACAAGAAGATAATATCATGAATATTACATAACCTGGTTAGATGTGCATCAATTGGTGACGACTTATCTATCATGACACAAAACATAGTCAGTAACCTTTCTCAGGAAACATCAGCGATATTGCACACACTTGAGAAGATCATTACAAGCCGTTATACCTGATCAGTTTCCAATACCCTTAGAAGTTCCTACAGTGCCAGATCAATGATTTTGTTTGTAAAGAAATGCTCCAAAGACAATAATTTCACATCGAATGCCACTTAGCTAAGGAACCTCTCATGGTGCTGCTTTTCTGCGCAGCAGATTCTTGAAACTAACTTTGCCACACCCCTGCATTCAAAATACCGTAGAGCCGTACACATCGGCCAAAGCCTGGCTTAAAAGACTTCTACACTTCTAGGCTGACCTAGCTTGGCAACAGTTGGTCACCAGATGAAGCTGTCACCACTGAAACCCACCATGTCATTTGCGTGTTGTTAAGGGGACCACGGGGCACCTGCGGATTGGCCCTGTAGGATGTACATGGCCCCAGATCCGCACGATGTGCTTTACGAGAATCTGGCAGAGGATGACATCAACGCATCCAGTTGGAAATGGCTGGGCCCCTCGGATAGCAACAGCTTGGGGTCAGGCCGATTATCTCTGCTCCCCAACACTATCCCCTTCCTAAATTGTAAACACCCCTGGTAGTTCTCAATATTAGGGGAGCCTTTAGCAACAGGAAGCGGAGATACAACCCTACTCGCGGAGATACAACCCTACTCCCCAAGCCAGCAAGGTGGCGGGGTGATTTCCGCTCGGTGCTGCCTTGGATCCCGTTGTGGGATCCTAAACGTCGCTTCCTTGTGCCCGGTACCGGGTACCAAACTGCAAATAGGTACTGAAGCGATGTCAACCATCAGAAAGGTGCAGGTATGGAGCAAGATACCGTGTACATGGCTGGGTTGTTGGCCGAATGCGCCCAAGTGATGCCTGGAAAGACTGCAGTTCATGGTCCGGCTGGTCTACCTCTCTGACCAATGATTTTGGTGCTTGAAGTTCCTCGCGTTGCAGCGTTGGCTGATGATTTCTCCAGCACTTGGCCCAAAGATTCCATCAACATTGGGGTGACAGGCCCTGCTAGGATCTGCTAGGGATGATTGATTACAGCAATGGTCCGTGGTTGCATAATGATGATAAATGATGCTTCATGCCACTTCATTGATGCTTAATCGATGGCTCATCTTCATAATGCATCATAAAGGTTCTTTCATGATTCAATGTCATGATGATGATAACTAAAGATGGGAACTTGATCCTTGAATTCTTCTTCGAAGAAAGCCATAGATCCTTGACCGAAACGAAGATCCTGGTGCAGATCCGAGGACGTTTGGCGCTGCTGGCGGTGTTCCTGTTTTGGATTCCCATCGTGGTGGCCATCAGCGGTTGGACCACGTTGAGCTCCATCCAGGGAAGCGTCCCTGCAGTGAAGAAGTTCGTGGAAGCACATCCGGCCATTGGCAGTTCCCAGGAAAGACACAAGTCGTCGTCACGGGTGGGTGGTGGCTATGGGGGGGGGTTTGTTTAGTGGTTGGTTGGGTGGGTGAGTTGGATGGATGGATGGGTTCTTGGGTGGATGGCTTAGTTGGTTCGTTGAGGCTGAGGAGTTTGGTTTGATGATCCCTGTCAGAGATTCTGAGAATCCTGATTGTGGACGACAGCAAGATTATGTGAAGATGAACCTCTCTCCCTTCACAAGGAGTTGGCCAAGCCGCCTACTTGCCAGATGGATAGCCAAAGCAATAATATCAAAGCTACTGCGACATTCATGGTGTCCATTGTTTGCGTGGTTCATGGAACTGGCATGTTGTCTCAGATATCTGAGCCATGAGCAATCTTCAAGTCGCCAGCACAGGTGTTGTCTGTGCAGATGACATGGTGTTGACAGCTGTTCTGAGGCTTGATGTCTGGAGTTCTGGCCACTGCAGCGTTGAAGATTTTCATGATGCTTTTGCCCACGGTGCTGCATTTCATCATCACCACCACTCTTCACTTGAAGGCGCGCGCGCGCGTCCGCCATCCCGGGATTTCCCAAGGGATATGGGATGGTCCGTGCGGCAACCTGCAGGGCTCCGAGAGCAGAGTGGATGAACATCATGTGAACGGACCAAAGGACAGCAGGCATGCAGTTCGTCACATTTGTGGCATAGTAAGGAGGTCACTGCTGACGTTTCCGCAGAATTCCAGGGTTTTCCTGTAGATATATCCATGCAATCTGTGAATGAGATGCCACTTGCCACCTGCCCAACCTGTGCTACCTGCCAGGCAGGGAGTGTGGAACAGCTGAAATTGCAGCAGTGGAGCACGGCCTTTCTGCTTCTCTTTGTTGTGCTTGTGACATCGCTGGGGCGTGGTTTGACCATCACGTTCTTCATCGTCATGCAGGACCTGCCACTCTAAACGGAACAGGTGTGGGTTGAACCATCCCCTACCGCGGGTGACACCAACAGATGTGGCTTGAAGCTCCTGATTTGGGTGCTGGTATCGAACTGGGGGTTCTCTAGATGATGCACAGTCTATTGGACCAGCATTGCAGATCCAAGAAATACAGGGTCTGAGGAGTTTCAGATGCAGGCAATCAGACATCATGCATGTGGCTGGCAGTAATTGTTGTTGTCAACTTTCCGTTTGGGAGCAACGCAATGGTCAATAGCTGTTGTTAAATCGTTGATCAATAGTGCTTGACCTTTCATGTCTGTTCATTTAGTGACAAGTTATTTTAATGAACTAACCATGGCTGTTTTACTTGTTGAAGGATGTTGAAGGTTAAACAAACATCTTGAAATAGCGATACTGAACTAACCATAGCTGTACGTTATAAATAAATAACAACATCTTGAACCTCTTTGCTGTCCTGCACTTATGTACGTTCAGCAACTGGCCAAGCCACCTGGCATCAGCCTGAGCAGCGTCCAAGTTTGGGTGCTGAGACTGTACCAGGAGCTGTGCTGACCAGCAAAGGCAAAGGGGCATAGAACGTGGCAAGAATCGACGGTTTGTCATGGATTATGATGCATCAACAACTTAGTTCCTCACCGGACCAAGTGTAGCTATGTGTAGCTGTAAATCCCAGAGCTCAGCAATGTCCGTAACCCCAAGGGCTTTTTATTTAAGGATACATAGGCAACCCGCACGTTGTAGGCCTCAAGTGCGCCTCCAAGTTCACGACAGATTTCTTGGGGCTCTCATGCCACCTTTTAATCAATTATATAGTTGTATCCAGCTCGCAGGGTTGGTTATCCCCCAGCTGCCCGAAACGAGTGTGGATTCAGGACCCTTTTCTAGCTCTACTGATCTCCAATGATGCTGGAACCGCTCAACATGATATGCAATTACCTGCATCCAACAGCCTGGAAAGACATAGATTGTCCCCCACAACTGCAGTTTTTAAGATACTTCCTTGTTCTTAAAATTGTGCAAACGAGGAAGTCTTGAAACAAGCAAATTTTGGAAAACCGCAGGTGCTTTTCATATTTTCCAAGTGGAGTTGCAGTTTTTCAGATTTTCCAAGTTTCATCAATTTTTCAATCTTTTTCATTGAAAAAATAGACGCACTTTTGAAAAAACTCCCGTGGTTCCAGACGTTCCATCCAAAGTCATCGCGCATGTGGGACTGATCGGACCCTCGAGGAACCTGCGAAGATCATCAGCTTGTGACCTGTCGCGAGCTCGCGGCCAGGGCGCCAGGTGGATCGTGCCCCGCGGAGGTGTTCCCGGTCAAACATCGGAGGTTTCGGCTTGACCAAGGCATAGAGCTTGACACAAGAATCAAATGCACTGCCAACTCTTGCCTTTGACTTTTTTATGGATTAATAGTGGTTAATAGTGGTTAGTAGTGGTTAATAGTGGTTAACTTTGACTTTTTACGGACTAAATAGTGGTTCATAGTGATTAACCTTAGGCTTATTCAACACTTTTATTGATGGGACCTTTGCCTTTGGGTCAAAATGGCTTATTCTAGGTCCCATCCTTTGACTTTTGGAAACTTTTGGAAACTTTGGTCAGAATTTTGGAAGCTTTTAGTGGTTATGGAATGTTATGAATTTCGAAGCAGCCTGTGTTGACCACCATTCTCCTCACTGCAAGCTAAAGATACAAATCTTGATCCCACGTTGCTTCAATCGCCCCAAAACGTCAGGGAAGTAGCGTTTGTCGCATCCGCAGCGTCGAGCCTGAGGCTTGCTGCCTCCCTGCCATCAGCGAGTCATTTCTACTTCAACTACGTCATCTTGGGATGGCTGGTCCTTCCTATGGCGGCTGGGCTGATGGGGGCTGGAAACATGACATCCTCCACAGTGACTATGGTGATGATCTGGCCTTTGCTTTACACCGAGACCACTGACTTCAGAGCTAGCCCGGACTGTGGATCGACGACTGCCTTGAACCACACAACGACAGGTAGCCCCTGAAGGATACTGAAAGTAAAACTGCAGAGTACCACAAGTTGGAAATTTGTGGAGCATCGTCAAGTCGCAGGAAGCACATCACATCAAAACAATGTTGTTTCCTGAAGCCCATGAACCATTTTTGTAGCGATTGATGAATGTGAAACTCCAGTTAGATGGATTGCAAACCTGAATATCTTAAATGATCTTAAATGATATATTGAGATATTGATGATATTGACTTTCAGTGTTCATTACTTTTCTCTTCCATAATTGTAGGTGAACCGACCCCTGGCAACCTGGCAACTTGATACCGCTTCAGCTCCTCGTGGCCCCGAGGACATGCTCCGTATGACAAACTTGGCACCGTGGCAGCGTGCCAAGCGCAAGGGCTGAGATGCGGGCATTTGAGGATGCCGATGACCAGTGTTTTTCTGTTTTTTTAATAAGGGGGTTCTGGTTAAAACTTATAATATAATCATTTATGACAGCTCATAGTAGGGGCCAGTAAGCAACAAAAAATGGTGAAACAACTACTGGTCGGTACTTTGATTGACACTGTTTGTTTTCCCTAGTCTCTGGGATGGTTGATTGATTGCCAAACATGTTTTTTTGAGGGATGGTTCAACCACCCAGATTGATTTCTGAGTGGAAGAGATTTGAAGGACGCAGGAATGTTGTTGTTTTGTTTCTCATTTGTGTTGCAACACCACACAAATAACACCAACAACAGCCTGGAAAATTGTGCTTTGGCAAAGCCACCAAACTCTTTCCCGAGCCTTCGCACACAATATCTGCGTCAAGAAGCCTGGTGGATCCTTGTCAGCAGAAGGGAATCCTAATCTTTGTAGTGTAGATCCACCAAGTCAAAGATTAATCCTAATCCTAATCCTAATGACTTTGGAGGATGCAGAACTCTCGAGCCATCATGGGAATCTCCGAGGCAAAGTGGTTCTTCTACCGACGAGTTTGCGCTTTTGAGGACCGATACTCCAGTTTATCAGGAGAGCTACTGTGGTTGGTCAATGGTTGGTTGGTCCTGAACTGCAACTAGCCGTCGAAGCGTTTGAATTTTTGATTGTACATTTTGTTCATGAGATGGTTTCCGAACCATTAAATACGGGGCATACCGCTTTGGACGCCGAGAAGGGCAATGGTCTAGATGCAGCATGTGAGGATGATCGTAGAACTGCGTTATCAGAAAATCTAGGAGGTGAGGATAGTTTCCAGTCGTTGTTGTACAATTATTTGCACAGGCAGTTCACCTTCAACTCAATACTCTGGGTCAGACTAATTCTTGCTGGTCAGAAGATGCATCCGGGGCTATTTCTAGGAAACCAAATATTAACGGAGACTTGCAGAATTGTGAGACTTTTCTCCCTTACTGTCGTCAGAAGAACCGGCAGAATCTCATTCAAACCACAATTGTCGGTGGTTTGGTCGCTGTGACAAACCCCCTGATGCTTGATCACGCCTCTCACAGAACCTGCACCATGCCCTTGGCATGGGAAGCCCATCTCAAGAACAACTTGATCTCCTCATCCAGTGTGTCATTTCTTCAGCTTGACAAGTTCTGGGTGCTCCAGACCTTGCTAAGACATTTTCCTTCACTAGACGTGTTTTTTTTGGCCGCCAAACCAGTTCAATTCCAAAACTGACATCTGTTCTTGATTGTGGTTGATGCTTGCGGATGAATATTTGATAATGAAGGATGGCGAGCAAGCGTGAATTGATGGTGAACCACGGAGAACCCAATTACATTGAATTTGGATCCAAATGGGGGTTTCCCGGTAACCCTAAATCATCCGATCTTAATCATTTATAGCAATTAACCAAACATTTTGGGGTCCCCTATGGCTTGAGAAACCACCAAATGATTCTATAACCATTGCTTAGTAGATGACTGATAATGATTGATGACCAATGATTGATAATGATTACTACTTATAATTTAATTACATCCAAAGGATTCTATAGCCATTGATTAGTGAAGCCCTCCAGGAGGATGAGGCCACAATGTATGCGGAAGCTGAAGATCCCGCCTACTATGGCCTGGGCATTCGAATGGTCGGAGCCTTGGGTTGTTGGGGTTTCTCCAGCCATGGGGCTACCGCAAATCGTCCAATGTTAGTGATTTATTCTTGTTGGTGGTTTCGAACAGTTTTTATTTTCATGGTATTTATTAACAATTGGTTGGTTGACTAATTTTTTTCATAGGGATTGAAACCACCAACCAGTATTACATAGTAATGAATCAACCATGTTTGGTGGTTTCTCAAAATTGGGGACCCTTAAAAAGGTTGGTTTACTAGCAATGACTGATATTGGATGATTTGGGGGTAGCCCTATTTTGAGAGACCATCATATGGCACAGTTATCCTGCGGTCGTCTCAACTTGCTGTTGGATGATTTGTGTCCTATCTCTGATGATCATTTTGTGATTTGGCTTTGCTTTCTGTTCAACTTGCGATGGAAAACAGAAGTTGGAGCTTTCTTGGAAAGTGCCATGAAGCGCCTGTTTTTGCTGGAGAGAGAAAACCTGTAATTTCACTGGTCATCAGGAAACTATTTTTACTTGTGTCAATGTAGTGTTCTAATGTATTTCTATGACACTGCACATGTTTAGTCACACCAGTACCAGTCATTATAGACACCAAACATTTAGTTCTGACGCTTAATGAGTCATTCTTCTGATGTAATACGTCTGATTCAACGAGTTCATTTGAATCACAAGAGTGATTATTGGTTGTTGGTTGTTGATTGGTGGGTTTGAGGTACTGTGGTAGTTGTTAGTTATATTGGGTGTTGGTTGTTGGTTGTTGAGGTAAGGTGCTTTTTTTACAACCTACCCATGCATCTGCACCAAAGATCCCCAACCTGGATCCCCTTCCAGTGACTGGAAACTGGTCAATCTCATGGGAGGTTTGCTTGGGTACCAAGGTATTGACCCATACCCAAATGGAGGGTTCTCAAAGTAGGCTACCCCAAAAATGCATGGTTTATTTTTATAAATTGGTTTACATCAAGGATGATTTGGGGGGACCCCTATATTTTCAGAAACAACGGAAAAAAATGTTTCCAGCGTGTTCAACTGACATCCTTGTAAGGGAGAAGCACTCCAGGTGTTTACAGCGAAAGATCATGGGGTTTGAGTCAAGTTCCAACACTTAGTGATTGATCATTGATCTACAGGCTGGTGGCGTTCAACATTTTTTATTCTCCCAAATGCATAAACCATGGTTGGTTGGTTGACTGAAGCATATTCGTCATGACTGGGTGGTTCAACCACCAAGCAGTTTAGCTATCCCAAATTCCAACAATGTTATTCGTTTGTTTCTCAAAATAGGGGTACCCCAAGTCATCCATTATCAACCATGCATAGCTGTAAACCAACCATTTTGGGGGGTCCCCTATAGCTTCAGAGATCACCATTTCTCCATTGAGATCCGGCTGATCTCCAAGCTTGCTGCTGCCAAGCAGACGCCAGGCTCGCTTGGTGCTCATGGCGTCCATTTTCTTCATCTTTTGCTCCTGCTCTCCACTGATTTTGGTTTGGAACTCAGGAGAAGCACCCGGCCCTTGAGCTGTCACATGAATTCAGCTGAGCTGAAGATCTGTTGAATTACTATGTGATACTGCGGACATCATATCTATCTTCCTTTCTGTTTATCTACTTGTCGATCTATTTACCTATATCGATGTATCTGCTTATCTATCGATTTACTTCAAAACCCACAAACTGCAGATCTGTTGAACTTGAAACCAATTGGTACTGGACTTTGGAACTGCCCATTGTCCCTGATCCCCTCCATGGTTGATGAATCATGTTTGACCACTGCCAGGCCGTCCGCCCCGCAGAACTATTCTCACTGCTCCAAATGTATTCTTGGAAGGTGAGTGGACCCTAAAAATCAGCCCCAAGTACAGTCTCAGAGGTATTTGGAGCACTAGGGCATGTTAGAATTTGGCCACTGCTGGAGATGTCGAAGAGGTTTCAACAGTGCCTCGCACTGGAGAATCTCTACTCTACACAGCTACATAGTCATAAGTTATAAGGTTATCACTAATAACCAGATCATAGTCTTCAGAAGACAAGCTAAACATAAGGCTAAACTATATGTATCACAACCCTGGTCTTCAGCTTGTTTTCAGCAACGACTCAAATGACACGGTGGATTCCTCAGGTTTTCACCTGGATCTACTTCTTTTTGGCGCAGTTTGTTTTCGGTCCTTGGGCGCACAGACCAAGTTGGAAGCCGGATCGGCAGATCACAGCCCAACAGGGGGTAGGTCTTTATGGGTCATCGCTGCGGCCATCCAAGAAGTAGGTGAAGTTCCCAACAAAGACTAGTTAGGTCACCTTCGTATATTGATATTGCTCATGAAACCAAGTTTTCTGGGTCACATGGGCAGATGTTGGATATGGTCAATGTCCATGTGGTGGTGAACCAAGATGAAACATGTCAATATCCAACTGTTTCCAATGACCATGTTTTGTGGATGCTGAAGGTAGGCAGATGAAGTCGGGAATGGAGATACCCTTCGGATCAAGTTACTTGGATGGTCATTTCCAGGTACAGTTTTCACGCTCAACTGGCGACTCTTTAAATGGCAGGACCCCTCCTAAAGCCTTGCGCTTAGCGTGGCGCAGGTGCTAAGAATACTGCGCGCAACCCTCCACAGTTGAATAACTGGATTCCTTGGCGTTTTTAGCCCATCCATCAGCACGGCCATTGAACGAATCTCCGGAACTTGGGCGGTGACGATAGAATGCATATGCTTGCAGATGTGTGGGTGAAGGTCATGCTGGAAATCATGACCATCATGAAACATGTTTGACCACTTTTTTGAACATATCATGTGCATGGATACACTTACAAGACTTCTAAACAAATGCACATACAACATCTAGATCTCATCCCTTGTGATTGGGGCGCCGCCTTTGAATATCCAACCGAACCTGGCATCGCTGCTCGCCGTGCACTTGCAACTTCGCAGGTTACGTGTTGCTGTTCAGCGAGAGCAAAAAGCCCGACACCGGTGGCGTCTTTTGGATCCAGGCGACTGAACAGCTCTTTCTGGTGCTGGCCATCTATGTGACGCGGAAGCGCAACTGTCATGGGGCTTGGGCCCGGGTGGTGGTTGTTTGATGGCGGCCTGGTTGTGTTGCCAGGTTCTTTTTGGTAGTAAGCATGGGAAATACATGCAAAATATATTGAAATGGTGATTTCTCTTTGATGGATTTGTTGTCCGTGCCTCAGAAACATGGAACCTCCGTGCTGGTTGCACTTTCTTGGAATCTGAACACCTGTGGTCTGTGAAGCCTTTGCTGAAGCGGGTGCATTTCTCAGCTTCAGACATTCACCAGGAGACAGGGCGAACCTTGAAGATCAACAGCGAAACCATGCGAACCATTCGAAACCATGCGAAACCAAGAATTTCTGATGGGTAATCTAACATAGTAATGGCAACTCCATTCATTTGTGATGGTTTCCCAGGGTTTCTCTGCAGCATATTTTACCAGCTTCTACCATCTTGCATAACAATTTTTCGAGACGTAAACCGCCTATTCCCATGGCGGGTCTTCCATGCACCCAGCTTAGTTTCCTCCAGAGTACCTGGTTCCAGATGTTGATTTTGCTGCCAGGTTACCACAGCTCAGGGTCAAGTTTTGAATGGAAATGCAGGGACAAACCAGATTTTTCTGCCCGCTGCCAATCATTGCCAATCTATGCTGAAAATTCCGGCCCTGACACCCACTGAAATGCCCTATTTGGTTAGCCAACGGCTGCTGCCACCACGGAACTGTCCAGGGTCACGACGTGAGGTGATGCTCATGGTGGGCGTGTTGCGTGGCCTCAACCAGAACGGCATTTGGTCCGGGCCGTTAGGATAGATTAGGATAGATATGAGATCATTATGGATTTAGCAACAATGATTTAGGGACAATGTGGGATACATGTGATAGCAATCATCATGAATGAACCATTAAGCAGCCAGTAAACATCATTAACACATACTGTCACTGCAATCATATGAACCTTTATGAGTTTCATATTAATATAGAATCATGAATTGCCAATGTCAACCTTTATCAACCACCAATCGCCCCTTGGTAAGCCAACCCAGTTGAGTGGACAATCCCTGCCATTTATTCAGCTGTTTTAATTTACCTATGAAAAAATGGCAGCTTTTTGACTTCAAGGTTGGCTGACCAGATTTGGATCATCATTTTGTAGGTTTATCATCATCAGTTGAGGGAACATGAGACTCCATGATCACGTCGAAGCGAAAAGAAGCAGCCAGGAACGGGGCTTTGACCACTGGCTGAAGGATGTCCAAATGAAGCCAGTGAAAACACGTCATCATTGAATGCCATGTAAAGGGGCGTTGGATATAGACATACGAAGCAAGACCGATGTTCGCAAGGGGCGATTGAGCTTGAAAACTCCCTTGGCATAGCTAAACATTGCCCTGGTTGGAGAATCCAGCAGCTTTCAGCTGGTGTTAGGGGCAAACAGATGGGCTAGTGCTTGGATGGTTGGCAGCTGGGATGGTTGGCGGCAGGCGCGGGGTCAAGAATTTGGCCTTCGACACCTTGCCCCTGGAAGAAGTGGTGAAGGCTTTCAAGGATACCAAGGACCGACCTGGGTAGCTTAACGGACGCCCCGTTCGTGCGCTTCCCTTGACACAGGGGAGAAACCATGGCCCATGCTTCACCATGAAATTCAAGGTATGTGAAGTGGCATGTTGTGAGATCATTTTTGCCCGGCAAGACCTATGA
This sequence comes from Symbiodinium kawagutii, assembly GCA_009767595.1. NCBI lineage: Eukaryota > Dinophyceae > Suessiales > Symbiodiniaceae > Symbiodinium > Symbiodinium kawagutii. The sequence goes on from VSDK01024487.1 coordinate 852,393, forward strand.
GACGTTCTCCTCGTAAGAAGTCTAGCTGGGAATATGACCGTTGAAGGGCGGAGATGTTCGCGAGATGGAATGATGACGTCGAGAATGTAGGGCAGTAGGGGTTCCCGTGCAATTCATCAACCAAAGACAGCAATTGTCCATTCCGATTTCAGCTCATTGCAGCTTTAAAACATGTCAGGGGGGATACCCTGCGGCTTTTCTTGCAGATCATGTCTATCGACACACCGGTTTGCGTGCAATAGATAACTCAATATTCACAAGCCATACCAGGGGGCCTCCCATCTTCACGGATGCAAAACCTGTAGGTCTGCTGTCCCAGAAAGTCGCACCATTGCGACCCACTGCATTTTTCCGGCACATTTATTCACGATGGATTCTTATTACGGCAGCTAGTTGGTGGTGTCCATGAACTTTAGGTAGTTGTTGTCTCTATACGCACATACACAGTTTGTTTTCATGTCTTCGCCTTGCGTTTGTATGATAACAGCCACTGTCACTATATCAACCTTGGTAATGACTAGCAGTGGTATGATACGATGTGGGCCTCCTAGTTATATTATGTAAGTTTGTTAAGATTCGCCATTTGACAAACTAGTTACCACTAGCCTGGTAGTTTTTCATAGCTAACGGAACTAAACTAAATGTTTGGCACCACCTTGTAACATATTAATGCCAGTCCTCGATTAATGAACCGCTGGTCGATTAATAGGGGGTATCCCCCAAGTTCGCCTTGGTTTTCCATTCAAATGGGTACCCCCACCCATTAATAGACCTAGGGTTTAGCTTCATCCGCGGTTGACATCATCAAGCTTCAGCTAGCCCATTCGCTTCCTGCCAGGACCATACCGAGTTGGCAAGTCAGTGTCCTGACGGCTGTGGGTACTGCAGCAACCATTGCTAACCACAGATCAGCTCCCTCTACCCTTTGGCAAACTAACCTGGAAGATTAGAATCAGCATTTTAATGGGTAAACCGTCATGAATAGTTGATTTTCTACTTCCAGATTAGTTTGCCGGAGTACAATTGACCATCATTGTCCACCACGTACACATCCAGCAGTGCTTAAGCAATTTGGACGGAGTAGTATCCATCAAAAGGTAGTTGTTGTTGTTGCTGCAGCGATACTGGCGAAAAAACCCTTGCTGTCCTGTTCACTACAGCTACATCTCACATATTCTCACATGCAACATTCCAATCATCGAAGTCTCATTCAGATCATGTTCATCAAATACATCAGTCTAAACATTAAATCACTATGATTAGGCATCCTCAACCACTGAAATGCGGACTTGCTGATGACCGAACCGCTGGTGGGTTGGCACCATGTGGTTCATCGTCAGCGTAGCTTAGGTACGTGCAACCTGAGTGCGATCCAGCGCTGGTAGCTGCTACCTGATCAGCGCTGTGCTTGCAGAAATGGTGACCGTGTTGGGACGGTAGCAGATGGCCTTGTGGATTTTTGCAATGGATGGGTTACTAGATGATCATTTGCCTCATTGTTAATACACATAAAATGGTTCGTAAATGGCCACAATTGTTATGATTAGTTATCATATTATGGTTTGTAATGTTGGCCAGAATGATTTTTTAATGTTCTAAATCAACAAGAATGTTAAGTAACAATCATGGCCTGGTGGATCTTGAAGATGGCCGCCAGATGGCCTCGTAAATCTGTATAATTTCACAATAGTTCATGAACTGATGCGTAGTAACTAGTTAATTTTCATTCAACAACTAGTGACTAGTGATGTTTAAATGCAATCAATTCATCACCAACGACCATTGACCATGAGCAGCTTTGGTTAATGAATTTGTTGATCTTTGTGGGTTTCTAACTGGCAACCAACGAGCACCTTGCAGGAAGAAGAAGGGAGAAGAAGGAAGAAGAAGATTAAACCTAGACTAGTTCGTAGGTGTGAATAATGGTCAGACTCATTGGTTTAATGGGTTGAGTTGATTATAACCAGTAGACCAGCAAGGCCCATCAGTTTTAAGTGGTTTACATATTTGCCTACTGGTGAGTGCTTGATGATCGCTAACAAGTCTATCGAATAAGAGGCAAGCAACAAGTCTATAGCTCTTGATTTCTCCACCGAACTTCGCTGGGGTTCCTATCTGCCGAGCCGACTGCCCACGCAATCATTTCGCTTGAGAGGAAGCACCATGGACCCAAATCAATGCGGAGCTGATGTCACCCAAGTAACTATCAGGAGCTCTCACCTAGAATCCATCTCCAACTGATTACTTATCTGACTATTTCTGTGTCTTTTTCTTGGGGTGTACACCATTTACGGATCTTGCCCTCTGCCGATGAAAAATATGATGATTAAGTATGTATGCTTATATCATTAGCATTACTGGTCACTCGTCCTGGGTTTTGCATACGCAAAAGAAAGATGAGAGCAGTGCCCGCAAAGTACAAGCATGGTGGTGATGATTAGAGTAGTGGTGAGGATTACAATTGTAATGCTGGTGATGGTGGTAACGACGAAGACCACAGGTAAAATTGCTCAAGGTAAGCATGAGTGTAAAATGTGCATCCGAGAAGATAGGAGTTTCTGCTTTGGAAGTTGACTTTTTGGGTGGTAATGTTGTGCAATGGTAACAGCAAAATCTTCATTTTGGATCAAAGTCTCCGATAAGGCTGCTGGGCTGGTTGGTTGCATGAACGTATTGCATGTATGTTCGTTGGCTCTTCGTTCTCAACTCAAACTTATCGCAGTTTAGTCTTTGTCAAAACTATGTCCAAACCAGCCGCCACCAATGCCATTGCCCACGCTGGTCATGTTGGTGTTTGGCGAGAAAAGTGGCTGGCCATGACAGGAATATTCCTTTCTTCAGCTGGACAATGGACTGAAGGCCATCATCGGTTCAGATCCAAAATGTGACAAGGCACCGAACAGGGAATCCCAGGGTCGAGTGGCTTTCCAAGGAGAGCAGTGGATGAATGTTGACGCATGTTGGTGCAGATGTGTTTATTTCAATGTTGGAGGAATATTGATAAATGTTGATGAATTATCATTCACAATGAAAGTTGATGGTTCATACTTCTGCAAGAAAGTGGTCACGGTAACGTGATGGTCAATCGGAAGCGAAAACCATTTGGTTTCATCACTTAGCACCGTGTCGTGCAATGACCCAGCCCTTGCGGTGCCTTAAGGGGCGAACAGGTCAATATAGAGCTGGGATAATCATCAGGGCAAATGCCCCTATATCTCCTAAAGCCATGGAGAACGCATCCAGTTACTAATTACCTGGGGGCCTCCACATCCAAGAATTAATCTGTTGTTTTTTTGTTGTGAGCACTGGTTACTGCTTTTCTTGCTCGGACTGGCATTGACCGCCCACCAGCTGCAAGATGTGAGAGCATCCCACCCAAGAAACTGCCAGGATGTTCATCAGAGCTCTGGGATGGGTCAATGACCCACCATACTCAAGCAGTTTGCCACCGTTTCCTGCGGCTATATCTGGGCAACATCAACTTTGTCATGTGTTGGCCATAGAAGGGTAGCTTGGTGATTTCTACTTGTTGTTCTTTGTACTGTGACGGCGGGTACAACAGTTATAGTGAATTCATCACAACAAAAAGGATTGTAGTTCATGTTGCAGTCATGTTGGGGGTTGCAGGGATAAACTTTTCTTACATCCTTTGTAAAAGGTCTAATCTATTTAGTCAGATTAGAACTAGATAGCATAGGTGTAACTTATGCAGTTTGCTCCTTCGAGTTACATCCCTTTGCTACAGTGCCTGCCAGGCAGGTGCTGGCTTGTGCGTCAACGTGGGCATGTGCCACGAGAGGCGGGTGGGCGGGGTGGCAAGGATGCAGTGCGAATCATGGTCAAACCTGGAAAATCCACCATTTAAGCAGCTGGTTTTTTCAGGGATTCCCATGTAATATGCTGGTTTCGTAAAATTGGGGACCCCCTCATGGTTGGTTTACTAATAGACAGTGATTGATGTAGGATGAGAACTGGGGGTACCCCAAGCTGACTTGACGAACCACCATATGGTTATTATGTACTATTTACCATTGCGAACTGTTGGATTACCGGAGGTTCATTGATGAGGGAAGCGAAGTAAGTACAAGGAGCGTAGTCTCAATAATCGTCATAATGATAACCATTATCATGACATCATCAGTTGCTACTACTCAGATACTAGAGTGCAACATCAAATCATGGGAATGTCAATTTGTCAGAGGGGAAAACAGTACAGGATACGATTCCAGGGTTCCAGGCTTCCAGGGTTCCAGGGTTCCAAGTAGACTGGTGCCCTGGGCGCTGGAAGATTTCTTGTCAACATATGGAACATTATTCATGATGGATACACCTCGTTTGGAATGGCTTTGGGTCATTCCAGGTCCTCAAAATCCTAGTTTGCAAGAGGAACACATTAACCCAGCTTTGCAACCCAACAGCGCAACAGCTATATACTGTAGTTGTTCTGGAACGCTATCAACGTACCATTCATAGGTTTCTTGCCATTCACCTACCATCAACTCACCATCAACCGACCATTCTTAAACGTATTAAACTACCATCAACCAACCATCTACCGTTAACCAGTATATAACCGTATTATATAACCTACCATCAACCAAGTAACGAACTAGCTAACTAACTAGCAAACTAACCAACCACCCACCCACCCAACCAGTTGCTTGTGCTGACCCCAAGGGGACCCGCTGTTGCAATGGCTTCGGCTTCAGGAAGGATCTTCCAGGCTTAGCTCACTTCTTGGAGCACATGCTCTTCACGGGCACCAAGAAGTATCCCAAGGAAGGCGCCCCCGGTGCACCAGCATGCGCCAGCATGCGCCAGCGGATGGGTTGAAGGTCCTCCAGCCATGGCGCGAAGTTTGGGCCAGGAACTGTGCGGTTTTTTTTTGGTTTTCCTGGTGGTTGTGAAACAGCAGATTTTAAGCTTGAACTTGGGAAGCAGAAATTGTGACGAAATCAAATTTCGGATGAAATTTGTGTGACGAACATTGTGAGTGCTCATTTGGGATTTGAAATTGAGACAAACGGTACGATGATACAGGATCAATTTTCAACATGGTGATTGTTCGTCCACAAGGCTTGGCGCAAGCAAAAGAGGATGAATGTTGTTCAAACTTCGAGGAGGGCAAACACAGCATGGCCGGAAAAAACTGGCCAGCCTCACATGTGCTGGTCGCTTGTGTGTTGTGTTAGCTCAGCTCAGTCTCTGAGCGGCGGTGCCCTTGTACGCGCTGATCAGTGAAGAGTCCTGATGAAGCCACCACTGGTTCCAGGCGAGTACCACGAGTTCATGCAGCAGAACGGAGGGGCCGCAAATGCCTACACGGCTTGCTACTTCACCAACTACATGCTGGGTACCCAAGTAACTCCGGGTTGGTGATGGTCATTATCAGCCATTTTTGATGATTATCAATCATGTTCATTGACAATCATCAACTATCATCAACTCTTGTACATGCTGGGTGGCTGATGGGTTGGATGGTTGGTTTCTTAGTTGGTTGGTCGGTAAAAATGGCTTTGCAATACACTATCAACAGCATGTTTTTTGCAGGTTCTTCAGCTGAACAGGGAAATTTGAGCAAAGGATCCAAATCATAGGCATGTTGCTAGTACATTTTTAGAGTCAAACGTTGTATCCAGTTTGCTGAATTGACCCACTCAATTGAGTGTTCACCTTGGAAAACATGAACCAATGAACTAGATACAACCACCTTAAGTATATGTAAACTGTACCCTAAATTGTGTCAATGTTGGTAGACTACCAAAAAGAGCGTTTTTTGATCATATTGGTAGACTAACCATGATGGTAGACAACCATTGATTTATCATGATTGATTGGTAGATATACGTAATGGCTGCTTCTGAAAAATAGGGGATCCCCTTAATCATCTACTTATGAACCGTTTATAGTAGTGTACCACATTAATTAACTATAAAGATTTAATCATCCAGTTATTAACCACCATTAACTAAATCATAGCGTACCATCCCTTTTTGGGCTTCCAAATTTTGAGACAGCACCAGCAGGATTCGGTGCTAGCATCATGTGGATGTGGGTCAGTTCACCCTTAGTCCCCCCGGTTCCCCCATCATTAACCAGCTCGTTTTCACGTATTATTGTCGGTAAATCCTCAGTTGGTTGGCTAATATGGACCCAGCTCGCCATATAGTTGGTACATATCCTCCACAATTATCAATCATCATCCCCTATCATTAACCATTCACTAGCTACTATTAACCATTGGTTGGTTGGCTACTATGGACCCAGCTCGCCATGTAGCATTCGATGTTCGGTTAGCCACGGCTACCGAGGTTTGAGGTCAAACCTGAAGCCCTTCCAGAGGAGCCGGAGCTCAGCCGGAACACGAGATGGTGCTGGTCACCATTGTCACCACCAACGGCGCATGTTCACCGATGACATCTAAGATATGAAGATTGTGTGTGTGTGTGTTTGGAAGGCAAGACTGGTTTGGGTGGCTAAACAACTTCAGATCATAGATGTTCATGGTTCATATTTATTTTCGTGATTTAAAGGTTCAATTTCTGTATGTATGTCAGCATATGCCTGCAAAAGATGCATATTTGCAAACATTACACATTAAAAGTCAAACTATAAAAGTATGAATGAACCTAACTGCGCATGCAAAATTCACATACACTTGGAACAATGACACTTAATATATTGGTGTTGGTCATCATAGTCTTTCACACGGAAACGCTTATTGTTGTAGTCCATGATTGACCTCTTGTTAACCACAACCTCTTGTGAGAACATAACATTTTATAGCATATTTACTAGATATATATAATATAATATAACATAATGTAATACAATATAATATAATATAATATAATATAATATAACATAATATAATATAATATAATATAATATAATATGATATAATATAATATAATATAATATGATATAATATAATATAATATAATATAATATAATATAATATAATATAATATATTTATATATATATATATTTTTTTTTATTTATATTTACATGTACACGTATTATGAGAAAACATATCTATAAAACACTGATCTCCTATTACCAAAAAGCTGTGCATGTCATCACCAAAACGGGGCGACTCTTGGAGCCGACGAAACTCGGTCGAGGCCTTGGACCGTTTCGCTCGCTTCTTCACGGAACCGGTGCTGACGCGCGACTGCACGGAGCGTGAGATCAACGCGGTGCGGCGGGAGCCACCGGTGATGTTCGCCAGCTGAAGGATGCTTGGTGGCTGAGTCATTCTTGACTGGGTGGCGAATGCAGCCACTGACTCAGATGTTTAGTGTTTTTGGGATTGGTGAAGCAGTTATTTTTGAACACAAGATAAGTTATCATTGCCAGGGAGTGAAAAGTAGAGCAGAAGTCGAGCGTAAGTGGGCCAATCAACTTGGGCACTGCTAGTGAGTAGTTGATGTGTGAAAGATCTAATCAGTGAGTTACAAATACTGGTTGGTGGTTTCTAAACTTTTTGTGTTTTCCCTAGTATGAACGAAGGGTTGGTTGGTTGGCTAATATTTTTCATGATGCTGGTTCAACCACCAACCAGAATATTTATTAATCACTCAACCAGATAACGAATACCTACTCACTTAACACGTAATTGATCAATGACTTACTATGTTACTTGTTGAGTGAGTAAGGTGAGTAAGCACATCTCAACCAACTAACCACCATAAGCATGAATATCCATTACTAACCAGTTATTAATCACTGTAATTCACCATGGTCACAAGCTACCCACTGAATAAAATTCCTAACCAGCTATTACTACCCAGCTAACACAACGCTGGTGGCACCCGTTGCCAGGTGGATTCGGAGTACCAAGCAGGGCTCACCTCGCCTTGGTGGCGCTATGCCGGGTCAACCTGGACCGCGGCGACGGCGGCATGGGACCGTTGGGATGCCACGCAGTGGGGTGAGGTATAGCCCTAGGTGTAGCACTCATAGGGGTTAGAACTGGGTATGACTTTGAATGATGTAGATGAGGTAGGGGGTTATAAGTCATACAAACTCACAGGGGTTATAGCTGCGGTATAGTTCATAGGGGTTATAATTGGGGTATAGCTCAACAAACTGAGAAGAATTGTATAGTATATACCTCAACAGGGTAGGGCTATGTTAGGTTATACTAACAGGGGTTATAACTCAAGAAACTGACTATGCCTAACATGGCCCACCCAAATAACTAGATTATACCCAAAATAGCTTGCAAACAGGGATTATAACTGGGTATGACTTTGAATGAGGTAGGCTAGAGCTTGGGTGCAGTTTGTTGACAGAGCTTGGGTGGTTGCAGCTGCGAGTTGTTGCTTCGCCAGTGATGGAGTTGTTGAGGGTTGCATCGTTGTAACCCGCAGGGTGTTCCAACTGAGTTGGGAAGTTGTTGATGTTGGAGAGTGGGAGAATGGTCAGGGGTGGGTTCGATGTGATGACAGCATCACCCACTGAGAATTGGATATGGCTATGGGTTAATATTAACCAGCAATAATGGAGGATAACAACAAAACTCAAGGGAAAACGAGCTGCTTAATGATGGGGGAACCAGGGGTACGGGGTGAACTGACCCACAGCCATATGATGATGTGGCTTGGATCGATTTTGCTTCATGCCTAGGTTTTTCTTGTTTCGCCACACGTATGCTAGTAGTGACTCCGCGCAAGTTGGCGACCCCATGTTCTAGCCAGACATGGCATCCATGGCATATCTGTGATTGATTCAAAGACCTACATGTGGAGGACTATAGTGCTATACTTCGTGTCCTATTGTTCGGACATCCTCTCCCCCGAAATAATGCACAGAACCATTACCCTGGATTTCTTGGTGGATGTATTGGGGATACCCATGTGGATGCTATTTCTACATTTTACGTGCAACCACAAAGATTGAATGTTTATGAATCAACAAGTTCTGCAGTAGACCATTTGTTTGCACGTACAGTTTGGTTCCACAGTCAGCACCACACTGAGGTGGGAATCATGAACATGAGCGCGAATCCGGATCATCCCTTCCACGTGGCAGTTGGCAACAACAAGGCGTCGTGGCACAGCAACAGTGATCCATGGCTGCTGAAATGGATCATTGTTTTTGTTGCTATCAAAATATACACATACTTGCCATATATGTTGTAGGTACCAAGCCTTGAGGAAAAAAACATGTAGGTATTTAGATATATGCAGAATTACATGTAATTCAGTAAATAGTGGTTTCTTTTAATACAATAATCATAATGTATGTATAAAATTGTAAACATCTATATCTATATATGTAATATATATCTATATATATATAGGTATATACATTTGTCATCAATGATAGAAGCAATTACATAACCGTTGTTCATGACTGAAACCAGCCTTCGACGCAGGTCCTGCTGGAAGATCCCAAGGAGCGGGGCATCGATCTCTACGACGAGATGAAGAAACTCTACGTCCGGGGGCTCAGAGATGACGCGCCCCGGGCATCCGCGTGGCACGGTCGTTGCTGGCAGACCTGGGAGATGTTTGGGAGAAGACTGTGCGCCAACAACAGGTTGAAGCGAAAAAAATATGGCGAGCTGGGTCAAGCAGTGAAGCAACCAATTTTTTAGGGATAATCACCAACAAAGTCATAGGGAAAACGAGCTGGTTAGTGATAGGGGAACAAGGGGGACTAAGGGTTTTGACCCACAGCCATATACCAGCAGGTTGATAAGCACCAAACGAACAGCCGTACCAAGAATGTGTGCCATCTAAGAGTTGTGCCAACAGGTTTTTTGGGCTACCAAAGCCTAAGCCAACAGGTTCACTAGACCACCAAACTACATGAAACTAGCACTTGCTGTATAATTATCATGTATACTATCCAGGTTTATGACCACCAAAGAGTCTCCATAGTCCGAAACCAAGCCAGTTCCACTCCGGGAATTCAACATAGCTGACTGGAAAATGGACATTCTCAATGGGTAAACCATCTAGAAATGGTGGATTAATTTTTTTGCAATGTTGAACTACCAGAGTGATAATCCACCACTACCAGGGGGATAATCAACCAGATTTATCATCTATGAATGGTGGATTATCCAGAGGGTATTCAGTAAATACTGGCTATGACTTTGGTACCAAGCCAGTTAGAGGTTCACTAATGACCATAAGCAGTAGTTACGGATAGTCATAAACCAACCTAACCACGGCGTATCACGGAATGATTGAGCAGCCGGGAGCAATCAAGTGAACTTTTGCCTCCTACGGAGTTGGTACCCCCCCTCGTAACTGGCCAACTACCAATCAGTTAGGGTAGATAGAACTATGTCAAATGGTTTTTGAGCCAACTTAACTTTGGGAGCAACAAAAAACAACATGAAGCAACGTTGTCAACCAAGAACATTAAATGAGCCCATTGCCAGCAATCACTACCAACCACTGCTTATCCGTTTAAGCCACAGGCTTGGGATTCAGGTTTTTAAATTGACAACCATGTTAATGTTTGTCATTGTCATCCATTACATGTGAATACACCTTGTTTATCATCAAAAAAGCGTTCTGGTGGAAAAACCAACCATCAACGAATCATCTTAGCGACCATGATGAACCATTATGAACCACCAGCATCAACCATTCACTTTCTCTTTCTCATTAATCAGGGGGCTTTGTCCGCACAAGTTTGTCAGTTTTGCTTATGAACCACTATCAAAACCACTATCAAGCGCTTCTGAACCACGTTTGTCAAACGCTAATCAACACCATTCATGACATCAACGGTTTGACCATCACCCTCAGCACCATCCATCACTGGCCATTCGCAGCAGGAGTCGACCTATTCGGCCAATGGCATGACGTGTGTCACCTCAGAGCAGCCAACAGGTGGACAAGAAAGAGAGATCAGCATTGGTAGGGGCTAATCATGGGGTTGCTAATCTGGTAGGGGTTGATAATTACCCCAGTGATTACCCAATAATGGTTGAACAACTACTGGTGGGTGGTGTGATTGATACTATATTTTCCCAAATGTGATTATTAACACTATTAACAACTGGTTGGTTGACTAATATTCTTCAATGGGGTTGAAACCACCAACCAGCAATCATGGCTGTTGATTATCGATTAAAGGATTGGAAAATGGTTGGAACAATCATCAGAGACTGGTAATCAAAACCTGATGATGGTTTGAAAAAATCCATGATGTTTCGTAATCATGGGGTTGGGGTCTGGAATTATTCAGGTTATAGGGTCAATTTCGTTGTTAGTCATGGCTAATAATGACTGATAATCAGTGATAACGACAACCATCTGAGTGTTTCAGGGGGGAGCCATAGGGAAGCTCTGGTTATGGGGTTATGGGCAGGAATTGAGCCTTGGTTCTTCGGGACGGTGATGACCCCTGGGAGTTATTTAGGGCCCTTCCGTCAACAGGTACGCCACTGGTTTACACTGGTTGTGCTTATCAATCCTACATGGCAGACAGAGAACTATCATATAAGTATCATGGAAGTTACCATTACCAGCCCCGATTCATGGTGCACACATGTGAGCGATAATGACCTCAGCAGTATATTTACGTCCTTCAATATGCTGCTTTGACGCTGTTGTCAAACGGTTTCTGAAAATAGGGGGACCCCCCTCAGTCATCTTGGAATCACTTTTTGTAGCAAAGCATCCATCAATTTGGGGTATTTTAAAAAACCACCAGCTATGGGTTAAAACCCTGTACCCCTGGTTCCCATCATTAACCAGCTCCTTTTCCCTATGAAATTGTTCCTTAATATTGATGGTTAATATTGACCCATACCCATCTACGTAAACCACGGTGATTTGAACCATCTCTTTCCACAGTGGATTTTCCAAGCCGCCAGCCGCCCCTGTCCGAGGGAAGGGTTCCGGTGCTCCAAGGTTGTGTGTGTTCTGCCGAGAGCCCACGGCCCAAATGGAGGAAATCCTGCGGGAGAAGCGAGGGATGCCCAGCCGATACCGAGCTTTTCAAGTGATTAAGACCTATGATCCTTGGAACTCCTTGGATCTATGACAGTTCTGGCGCTGATGAAGCAGTAGTTCATGCAAAAAATCGATGAAGTTCATCAAAAAAATCGATGACAGGGATCATGCAGTTCCTGTGTTTTGTTTCCTTTTGTGGATCGCCGACGGACCCTCAAATCTGTGGGTGGTTTAAAATGTCAATTTTTGTACAAGTGGGTGTACCATCATGACTATCAGGGTTCGTCCTTGTCAAGGTGGTTGGCCCACAAGAACCGCCAATGAAAGTGGTCTCTGGATGGTTGGAGGTATGCCAATGGGATCGGTAGCTATACATCCAATGATCATTTCTGAAAGAGCGCACCAGTTCTGTCACTCCAGTCGTGAGTTGATCATTCATCATTGGTGGTGAGTCCATGGACGACCATGGCTAACGGGTACAGAGGTTTCTTGACCAAGGATGGTAGTTGATAAGGATAGTCATGGTTATTAGTATCTGATGACTAATGATGGTAATAGCCACGGTACTTGATACATGATGTAACGAATCAAAGGCTAAATGCGCAGTTAATCCGTAGTTAAGCACGGTGATTGACCCCCCTGTGGCTGTCATCAACTGTAGTGAGCAATGAATGACAGTAACCGTCATTTCCTTCATGGTGCTATTTGCATATCCCATGAAATTATGATCCACTGATGAATGATGAATTAGATCCATTGTTCATAGGCACTGGTGAAATCATCAACCAGGAAACCGCCACCGGCAAGTAGAATAGGAGAGGTCAAGAAAGTTCCTCATGTGTTTGACTAAGTGTCTGATGACACCTCGTGCGTCTCGGATTGTCTCGGTATGGTGCGGCACACTTTGATATGTCCATGATAAATGCATGTTTTGCAACTTGCTCAAGCATCCAAAGCGAAACCAACCACCCCGCTTACACACTTGGATTGTCAAGAGAATGATGAAGGCATTTGTGTATGTAAACAATTCTTATGTCTTGCGTTTCATGCCCAACTGTTTCACAATATTCACCGAGTATCACAGCGTGGAGAATTCATTAGGCATTAGGCATGCAATGTTCTTCATATTTCTGCATCATTCCTGAATGTTCGTGGTGCCTTCATTGGTCTACCTGCATGATCCTCTCAATCATGCAGGTGCCCGTGCAGGATGGCAAGCAAAAGTCAACAAAAACAGTTCTTTGTCGTAGAGGACGCCGCAATTTTCAGGTAGTTCGTTTCTCTCACCACTCAAGCGCTGTCGCTGTGTGGCTCAAGACCAGGTGTAAATGAGAAAGGTAGCGGTTGAAGGCTCCCGAGCCATGGCTCGAAACATGTCGTATTTCAACGAGCTCTTGTACTATTCTAGTACTAGAACAGAGAGCTCTGGATATATCAACACTTTTTCTTACTGCACTTACAGATCCTATACACCAAGATCACACAGTTTGCATATATCTATCTATTGTTATATTTTTATATACTGTACATATCTTTACATTCAATTCACACATATATATATTTATATATATATATATTTATATATATATATATTTATATATATATATATTTATATATATATACATACTTATTATACTTATTATATACACAGCCTATACACACACACACACACCCTCAGACCACCAGAACAACTCTGCACCAGAAGCAACTCTGCACATGTTCAGACATCGAGTTCGTCAGCTGCTCCGCGAAGATTGCGTCACGCATAGCCAGGCGTTTCGCAACGGGTCGGCCATGACGACCGTGCCCCCTGGCCTCGTGGCCCGGCTGCCCTTTGTGAAAGGCAAAGGGCGCGCCATGCCACGAAGTGACTTGGTCAAGGACTTGGTTTTCGTTGCCACAACGAACCAAGGAACTACTGTGATTCCAATAGGGCTTGGTTTTCTGTGATGAACTACTGTGATTCAACTGCCGGTGCATGGCTAAAGGGAGATCTACAGACATGCGATTCTGTGCACATTTTCTTTTTATGTGCACAAAACCGAATCTAAATGCATTCAAGCGTTGAATGTGGTACTTTTGTAAGATATTATGTGCTATCAGATGTGCTATGTGATCTGATATCCTCGCCACATAGTGTGTCTTCAGAATAATGAACCCCACATTGGACATTGCAGCACCATGCCAAGAACGTTCATATGTTCTCCCAACAACAAGACAATAGAAACCTCAAGCGATCCTTTAGAAATCTACGTCTCCCTGATCAAGATGTCCATCATTGCCCTCTCCTGGAAGACCACTCTGTTCGAAGTGGTGCATCGTCGTTCACGGTCCACTTGGACTTCACCAAGGTGCAAGGCAAGGGACGCAGGAGAGCTTATTTTTTTCATTGAAAAAGTCATCCCCAGCGAGAGATGAGCCACATAGCCTGCTCTGAGGTTCGTCACTATCGCGTAGCCTCCTTGCTGATCTTGCTGCTGCATTGATCGTAGGCGCCTTGCAGTTTACGAATCCTGAGTGGTACAGGGGGAGCCACTGAAAATCACCATGATTTGGGTTTGTCCATGTCTTTATATCCTTGTTCACCAGATCGTTGGTAAACAACCTTTTTGGGTGTCACAAACGGAGTACCTTGCTCGCAATGGAGTGCCGGTGATTCTGTGCGACTGGCTTGAGCTTCAGGTTCTTGGAATCCGCTTGCAACCAACACCGATGACCTTCTGACTCATTTGGGTGTTTCTCAAAATCGGGGACCCCCAAATCAGCCAGTTTATTAATGATCTATAGCAATAAACCAAGCCTTTTTAGGGTCCCCTATGGCTTGAGAAACCAGCATTTGCAACAAAGATCAATCTACTTCTCCACTGCTGTCTGCTGGCACCCAGCACTTGGCAATACTGCTTGGTGAAAGGCAGGTACTGGTGCTTTGTCCAAAGACGGGCTACCAAGAACACAGCACTATGCACCTTTGATGTAGTGCAAGCTAACCGTTTTTCAGGAAGCTACCAATTTCTTGTTATCCCCTATTCCCCTATGTTTTGCTAATAACCAATGCTAGCAGCATTCACATCATCAATCATTGTGTATAAATCTCATGATTTCCCCTGAACAAGTAACCATTATGAAATTGTCTCTATGTCTCTGAAGTAACCATTGACTATACCATCATTCACGTTTCTTAACCATTCTAAACCATCATTAGCCATTCTAAACCATTACTTGACCACTTCCAACCATCATAACCCGCCATCTTTCACCATTTTCCAGATTTCCAGGCGCCCAGCTGAAACGGAACGCAGGTTTGGCCCTGGCCTTGCTACTGGCGCCCATTGACCTGGCTATGCTGCGTGCCCTGGGATCTTGGGTCCATTCAGTGGAAGGGTGAAGCGGTTGCCCCATGGTGAAACTGCTGCTGCTGCTGCTGCTGCTTCTGGCGGCGCTGCCTGCAACGCTGGCCGTGTAATTGTTGTGATTGTTCTTGAGAGGTATTATTGTTGTTATTGTTGTTGTTGTTGTTGTTGTTGTCGTTGCTCTTGCTCTTGCTCTTGCTCTTGCTCTTGCTCTTGCTCTTGCTCTTGCTCTTGCTGCTGCTGCTGCTGCTGCTGCTCCTGCTGCTGCTGCTTGAAACCATAGGGAACCATAGCCATAGGGATCTATGGGGAACCATGGGGAACCATGGGGAACCATGGGGAATGATGGGTGCCTGCCTCCCCCAATCGTCACAGATTGGTACTGGGTCTGATAGGATCTTTGACCTTTCTTGGAGGGTAACATGGTAGATCAATGGGCTTGTTCAATGGTGAATCTCGACCAACTCATAGCTAGGGGGCCAAGATTGTATCATACAACATCTGGCCATAAGCAGGTTGATATCAGCAAACATCATGATTTATTAAGCATCATTAGCCTTCATTAGCCATTGTTAAGGAGTGAGGTGCAATGGTGGGTTTCCTGAAATGAAGAGTACTTTTGGGGATAGTGGTTGGGGGCTACCGCTTTGGACAATCAAATTTGGTGAATTGCTGACATTTTTAAAGTTTTGATGTGTATGTGTATGTGCCAAACGGAGCGATATATAGAGAGAGAGAGAGAGAGAGAAAGAGAGACCGAGAGAGAGAGGAGGAGACAGACAGACAGACAGACAGACAGACAGACAGACAGACGGACAGCGGACGGACGGACGGACGGACAGATAAATAGATACACTAGAAGATAAACTGATAGATAGACTAATACATAAACTGATAGATAAACTAATAGATAAACTGGCAGATCAATACAGAAATACAGATAGGCAGAGAGGGTTTCAGCCAAATTTGATCACATTTACGTGAGTATTTGTGCAGATGCTTCTGCTTGTTTTTACTTGTATCTAGATCCAATCGTTGTGGATATACATGTTGAAACGTGGTACATGTGGTATGAGCTACTGGCAATGCAATTCTGTCACTGAAGACGGTACGTTTCGACGTTGGTTTGTATATCTTATTCAAACAATTTCAGATAGAATGATATAGATGTATGTGTGGATATAGGTATGTTGAGGTTTACACATGCTTACAAGCACCAAATACATGCAAAGGTGGTTTCTCGAAATAGGGGACCTCCAGATCATCCAATAGTAGTCCTTTATACTACTCAGCAAACCATAACTTTGGGGGTCCCCAATTTTGAGAAATCCCCATATGTTTTCAAATGCCGCCCTTTTGTGATTGGTTATGACCAGAACTTCTACCAGAGCCAGCTCCTTCATCCAATACTTGGCACTGAGTCACTGACTCTCCCAATTAAAGCATTAAGGATAACCATCCTGAACTGGTTTAGCTTATTATGGTTTCAAGATACTTATGAACTATAATAGACGTTAGGATTATTTTCAGGACGGTTCAGGAAGATCAGTTGCAGATAATCTCTTGAGGATTGTGAAACTGGTTTAAGATGGTTATCAATTAACCACAACTGAGTAATTGACAACAAGATTCTTATTGCGGATGACAATCCATGATTGAGCAGGATGGTTGAGGATTTGCTATTTTCTATACATCACAAACCTCAACATGTATCCATGGGGATTATCATTGAATACCATTTGGATTATTGACCCGAATATAATATATGGATGAACTGCACGGTAACAACTACAACCATTCAGGATGTATGGTTGAAAATTATTCTAAGGATTTGCCATACAGGATCACCATCTATCCTTCTATAACCCCTTCGTAAACCATCCATGCTGTGAAAACCATCCTTCTATAAACCATCCTTCTATAAACCATCCTTCTATAAGCATCATAAGTCATCATAGACCATCATGAACCATCATAACCCATCATGAGCCATCATAACCCATCCTGAACCCATCACCCATCCCAAACCATCCTGAAGCATAGTGCAGCGTGGCAGGTGCTGGGAAGCCCGAGTCGCCTGGCGCCATCGCATCCTTGGCGCAAGTTCTGAGCGATTGCTTTTGGTACCTGGACGTGGGGGCATGGTGAATGACGCCCAAGGATGGTATGGACGTTGGCAGAACTTGGATGGCTGAGACCTGGATCTCCCAAAGATGATGGTTGATGGGAGGTCCAGCTGTTTAGCCAGCAGTTGCGTTTTCCAATCAAAATGACTTTGTTAGATCTCCCCATGTGCAGTCATTGGCAACCAGCAATAGTGAGGGACTTCTCATCAGTAGATTGGCCAATGATGGGAACCCAACGATCAGCTGCCAAGTTTCGACCGGACCGCAGTAAAGCAGTTGATGGTTTCACCCAACGGTCCCAGGCTTGCGAGGTGCGAGAGCAAAGCGCCTCGCGAGGTTTTTTAAGCCATGGGAGACTCCCAAAAATAGTTGGTTTCTTCCTGAAGAAATAGTTGGTACCTCCAAATCTTGAATCCGAAACAATAGTTGCTGACAGTGGATGTGGTGGTTTCTCAAGCCATACGGGAACCCAGAAAATGGTGGGTTTCTTGCTATACATGCTTGATATAAAGGATGATTTGGGGTACGCCTATGACTTGAGAAACGCCCATATATCGCCAAGGTGAAATTCAGAAGAACTGAGGTGACTAATTCAGGGTTTGCTGGGCGTTGTCAGTGGGCGTTTTGATGTATGACTGTGCTGTGGGACTGTAACCGAAGCAAATATTTATGTGCTTCAGTTGATTGGTTGGTTCATCGTCCGCATTGAGAAAGCAAGACTCGGTGCAATTCACAAAGAAAGTCCCACTTCAAATCAACTGCTTTTTTGTATGTTTTGAGCGGTTGCAAAGTCTACACAACAGCTACACAACAGCTACAAGATGCTACCACTACTACTTCTACTAGCCGCTTCATTGCCAGTAAAGGAGTAAAGGACTAATGAAGCCATCATGACACACTAGGCTACACCGTGGCAATAGCTTGTGGTGTGGCTTCATATATCAGATAATATCAGAGACTATGAGGCTCTCATTCGCATGTAAATAAGATATATATGTATATATATATACACGTATATGCGCATGTTTGGTTGATGACATATCTACATGTTATATCTTTATACTCTCATTCACATGGACAAGTGACAAGCCCAAGCATAAAGCATTTTTAGATCTATACAAACATATGCCACTGAAATGGCAATCATCGAGAGGTAGACCCCATTAATCCATAGTCAACGTCACGTTTTTCATACCAACTTATCAACATTTCATCTATTCCTCAACTTGGATATATCATGCAAGTAGGTATACTGAGTAGGTGTTTTTTTCTATATATTTCTACGTATTTCCACATATTTCCCATATATTTCTAGGTATACCATAGGTGTCTTTCCATAAGGCTCCCTGCCACCGTCCCACGCCATGCCCCACGCCATGCCCCACGGATCCGCCGTGACGTTTGAGGCGCCCGGGCAGCGTCTTGCCCGCCGTGGCCTGGACGTGGCTCACCTTCAGCGGGACCTACGCGGTGGCCAACGGCGTGCGGAGCGCCTGCCAGGCCCAGAACCGGGCGCCGGCGCTCTACGTCCCTTGGAGCCGGGGGAGGGTGGGGATGGATCCAGGGACAGCCCCCACGGACCCGCCGTGACGTTTGAGGCCCCCGGGCAGCGTCTTGCCCGCCGTGGCCTGGACGTGGCTCACCTTCAGCGGGACCTACGCGGTGGCCAACGGCGTGCGGAGCGCCTGCCAGGCCCAGAACCGGGCGCCGGCGCTCTACGTCCCTTGGAGCCGGGGGAGGGTGGGGATGGATCCAGGGATGGTGGTGGTGGGACCAGGGATGGTGGGGAGGGTGGGTGGGGACCGTGGTGGTGAAGTGATGTGGAATTGGATGATGATGGTGAGGATGAGGATGGGGAGGATGATGATGATGGTGGTGGTGGATGGTGGAGCTTCAGAAATGGCTGGTACATGTGGTACTGTCATGGAGCTTTGACAAGGTGTCTGCTACAGGAATTGCGCATTGTCGCGAGCACCAGAGTTCTAGACCTGACGTGCACCATGTGTGGATGCCTTCATATTGATCTCCACCTGGATATGCCGTGGATGAACGCCACGAAAAAGTGGATCATATTGATGCTGGTTGGTGGTTTCAAACATTTTTTTCCCCTAGTAAACCACTGTTGCTGGTTATTATCCATTGGCATTTGGCATAGCACTTTTCTCCCTGGCTCCCAGGTCTGGCTGCTGACCACGACGGTGCAGTGCGTCATCATGTGTTTGAAGGATGCGTTTCTGACGGGTGGCATCGCTCCGCCCTTGGCAGCTGGGCCAAAACGGGTCGCTTGCTGGGAGGGCATGTGGGGCTTCTGCAGATTTCATGCGCAGAGATGCATAGCATACACGAAATGAATACCCAGTGAAGGGGATTTCAGGGATATCCGAAAGATTGGCCATTCCATGAAAGCACAAATCTAGCAGTTCAGCGGTGCATGTTGATTCATTTCAATCATATCAAGATCAAATGCATTGGCACCGTGTCGGATTTTCAGAAGCCTTGATTTGTTGGCACAGGCATTCACAGAACAAAAGACATATTATCATATGACACATAAATATATAAATATGTATATATATATATATTTACATACATATAATGTATAGCATAAACAACAATCACACACGCATAGTTGTGACGAAGCTTGTTGTGGAACACCTATGGCTTGCAAGGATGCTTCTGCTCTCCCCTCTGCCTGTCCTCCTCTCCTTCCAACCACTTCACAACCTGACCTTGAAACGACGCCCAGGAAGCGGTGGTGGTTTGGGTGGTGCGCGATCTGGTTTTCTCCCTGGTGGTCTTTGTGTTGCCAGAGCCTCTGAGCAAGTTTCTGATCTCCAAGGGTATCAGTTCAGTCGCGGGCTTCCCCATCCAGGAAGCGGCCAGGGATGGTGGGTGAGGCTTGGGTGATGTTTGGAGGATTCTTGTGGAGATGCAACTGGTCAACAACATCTTTGAAATTTGATTTTGTTGAGGTTTGTTGATGGTTCGGTCATCTTCAGTATCAACTAAGTTCTGTTCTTGTTCCGATTTCATGGTTTGACTCTGGTGGTGCCTGTGCCAAACATTCACCAGGGCGACAGGTGAGGATGCCTTATGCAGGCCGCCTAACCATCAGTGACCATTCTGTCACCATTCTGGTTGCAGACCGCAGTGCTAGTTAACCACTAGGCATCATCATCATCATCATCATCATCATCATCATCATCATCATCACCAACATCACCATCATCATCAACATCATCATCAACAACATCGTCATCATCATCAACAACATCGTCGTCATCATCATCATCATCATCACCATCATCATCATCATCATCATCATCATCATCAACAACATCGTCATCATCATCAACAACATCGTCATCATCATCATCATCACCACCATCACCACCACCTATAAGGCCCATAATTGACCATCATTCAACATCTTATTTTGCCGGTCACCCATGGTTTCCCTGGTTCGAACCTGTTCTATAGCCCGGTGGTACCAAATCATGCCTGATATGGACCCTTCATCACTTCAAAGACAGTAGTGACTCCACTTCATGTTGCTGGCTGCATTTTCTTCAGCGTTTCGTGCGAGAGCAGTTCTGTCGAATCTGTCACACTCATTGCTCGAGAGCACTTGGCATCAGGATGTTTGAACATGTCAGCCAGTGCCAGGTATTGAAGATGTTTGAGAAGCCATGGACCATCTTTTTGCGATACCATCCGATACCTTGTCACGTAATTTCTTCAGAACCCAACAGTTTGTAACCCCACAATCCTAGGGTAAACTCGGTCCTGGGCAGTGGCTGCCACTATCAGTAGCATCAGTTTCACCTCTTTGCCCTCAACAGAGCTTGATGTTTGTATCCTCATGCTTTGTTGGTGTTTTTTTGATGATATTTTTTCCTGTTTTGCTAGTATTTTATGTTTGCTAAGCACATGTGTCAGTGATAGTTTCACCATCTCTTTGTTTACCTTCCAGGAATGGTTTGATAATGCTTCAAATGTGTTGGATATACTCTTTGTAATATATACATAAGTTAGCATACACAGTAGAAGAGTACATATATACTCTCCCATAGTCATATTTGTATATTTTTATATACATTCATATTTATATTCAAATTTATAAACACATCATGCATAGTATAATTATAGTAGGACCAATTATATGATGATATGTGCATTTATATGTATATATATATATATTTATACACATCATTTGCCCCCTGCATTTGTTCATCGTGTCCAGACTCCCAAGCTGTGTTCGCGGAGGATGTGCTGCAGATTTTGTTGCCTCAGCCGCTTCAGTTGATTACGAGTCCGCTACACTTCTTGGGTGTCTCCTACGTAGCCGCGACTGGGACGCGGCCATGTCCACCTTGTATCCCTCGGGGAAGGTGTCACTAAGAAGGAGATGGGATTCATGGTATCCTGATGTAGCCAAGTTATATGTTCACTTCCAGTTCCCAGCATGTCAAAGAAGGGACACACCAATGGAGCATGAAATTCCGAATTTATCTTCGAGCTATGGTGGGCAAAGGCCGATAATGGCTACCAACTGTGGTTCATAGCTAGGGTTAGTAACCATGCCAACAGTTTAACATTCCATTTGGCAACACTATCATGCGTTCCCGGCTTCAGGGGAAGGTGCTGCAAATTTGGGGTCGAGCTGCCAATGGTTTCAGACCAAAACTGGATCCCAACCAAGATCAGCTTGTGCCGTTTTGAATAGTCTTGGTGTTCAGCAGGGCAATTGCTATTGACACCTTCCCTGGAGACAAAGATACCATCTTTTCAGAGAAAATCATGTCCAGCTCGCCACCAGGTATCCCCAAGAGCTCCGAGAATTGTCATGACTAGGAGGGAAGCTATGCTTCTTTGGTGCTTGGTACACGAAGTCGCAAAACTTCCATGTTACGCAGATTCAAAATTATCTCACAATCCTCACATATCATTCTCAGTTCATCATCTCCCAACCTCTCACAAAACCACTTCACCACATCCGGAGCTGATCAAGAGGCCAAATTATGAGCCAAGTCATCAATTGTTTGGAGTTTGTGTTCGAGTCCCTGATTGTCCCTGAAGATTTCCCCGCATCAACTGCCAAGTCCACCAGATTTTGGGCGGAAACAGATAAGTCCAACACGATTCGCACTGGGCATTGGATGTTCGCACCAGCAGCATGCAGCATCCCCTGTTCTCAGCCAGCAGTGACCTAAGCAGAAATCTATAGAAATCCTACACCCTCAGACCTTTCTGAACGACACCCACAGCGCTTAGGCAGCAACGGTCCATAGGCAGCTGGCCTTTGCTCAACATCTTCACGCAGCCTTCCGTGAGTTTTGGTTGCGGGTGGGAATCCGCTGCGCTCGTGTGTTGGTGCCCTACTGCTTCGGAGCGGTGGCCAACCGCAGGCTGAGGACAGGTCGGATGAGATGACCAACGACCCATCGGATCTATCAGCCACAGGGTCTCAAATGAACAGATATCCTACACAAGCGAAAATTGTTGGGAGGTTCACATTCTGGGGAATGGATTGGTTCTTTGAACTGTGATGCGTTTTTCATGATGGAGATTCGTCACAGGTTGAGTAATACAACCACCTTGTCATCTCGGAAATCATGACTGGTAGCACGTTGATGTGCAACATCCAGGAAGAATGACTTTTATTTGTAAGCATATTGGATAAGTGTTGCTGTGTAACCCATGTTACAACTATTATGGCCCATACATATCCATACACAGATTGTGATTTGCGAAATCGTTGTGAATTATCACCATCCACAATACAGTTGTTACATTTAGCATGACGCAGCGGCTATCATCATACAGCGATGATTCAGAATCTGGGAATCAGCATCTCATCTCTGAAGAATAGAACCGCTTGCATCTTTGTCATCCCCTGGTTCCCCTATCATTAATTTACCATTGTTTTCTCATCCCTACCAAGCAGTAGAATCCGAATACTTCCACTTGATCAAAGATCCAGGATGCACTACTGGATCCTGTGGTTGGTGTGGGGGACCCTTCTGAAGCAACGGTTGTCCAAGACAAGAGCTATGCAACACACACATTTGTTGCCTTGCAAAGCTACGAAGCACCAGACACCAAGGGCTGGCAGTGCTGTCCTGTGTGAAGTCAACATAAGTCAACGAACTGGTGACAACCCATGGTCATTTGTAGGATGCCAATCTCTTCCCTCTAGAAATGTATGTGTCCCTTCCTTTTCCAGATTTAATCCCTTCCTAAACCTCCAAGGTGCTTTTTTCTTTGGGGGCTAGTACCAGGAGGAAGGGATTTCCACTCAAACCATGACATGGTAGTCCTAAGCAAGGAACTAGCTAGGTTCAGTTGTTGTTACATCCCTCTGATCCGCGCTCGTATCCCTTTCGGTAGATGGATTCTTCTTGATTTGTATAGTTGTCCTTTTCGTCATTGGTGTTCATTGTTGTTACCAAGTTGTTTCTATCATTTGTTTGCTTTTTTTCTGTATTCTATCTTATTATTGATTGTCCAATCATATTGTCGTTGTTTGTGATCATAAACCTATTCTTGTTGTTGCAGCTGTTTGTTTCTGTTACTTATTATTATTATTATCATTATTGCTATTGTTGCTGTTGCTGTTGTTGCTGCAGGTTGCTGCTGCGTTGCTGTTGTTGCTGCGTTGCTGTTGCTGTTGTTGAACCTGGTTTCGAACAGCTTTGCTGGTGTAGTAGCTCCCTGCAGGAGCTTTTTCGAGACATCCTTGAAGCCAACTCCGGCGTGTCCTGGCGATGACAATTATGGGGAAGGTGACTAGCACCAGTGGATCATTCCATGTGAAATTTGATGATGATGGTGATGATGATGGTGATGGTGATTGTGGGGGTGATTGTGGGGGTGATGAGAAAGGGGGGATGAATGATGAGGGTGAAGAACCAGTGGTTAATGAATAGTTAACTATACGGGATAGTCAACAACAAATGATTATTGATGATGGTGATGATGATGATGGTGATGATGATGATGATGATGATAGTGATGAGGTGGAGGAATCGGGCATGAAA
This sequence comes from Symbiodinium kawagutii, assembly GCA_009767595.1. NCBI lineage: Eukaryota > Dinophyceae > Suessiales > Symbiodiniaceae > Symbiodinium > Symbiodinium kawagutii. The sequence continues at coordinate 876,834 of VSDK01024487.1, forward strand.
ACAACAAGTCACAAAGTGCAGTGGTTGTCGGAAAATGGACACTCCGCTGTTTTCAACTTTCGTTTTAGCCTTGAGAGACGCAGTCCATCAGACGTTTGGCTAGAAACTTGTACAATACGGTCACAGACCTGCTTGATCGAACCAAGTGCTGAATTGACACCAGCCTGTTCAAAGAAACATCCGTGCGCCGGGGTATGTACGGGAACTTTACAAGATCATCACCGCAATCTAGCAACAGGATATGACCAACAAAGATTATATACTATGATGTAGATAGACACGTATATTGAAATAGATCAACATCAAGATCATGCGGATGGGTGAGTACATAATATTGTTTGATTTGTTGATGATAAATGGCAATGACCATGGGAACGTTGGGTATGATTAAGATCGAAATGCCAGTGATAATCATACAGGTGATTGCCAAGACAACGCTGATAAGAACACTCAAACCTTGCAATGCATTGTCGCTGGTGGCAATTATGTCGTGGTTTCTTGTAATGGGTGTCTCCCCCAATTCATTTAGTTATAAACCATCTATGAACAAATAATTTTTTGGGCTCCCTATTTTGCATGAATCCCCATATCTTAAGATACAGATGATCATCACGATGATCTAGACAACTCGGATGATGCCACGAAACTATGGCAATCTTTCTGATACCTCCATGAGTACCGTTCCTGCGGCAGCACCGGCAACCATGACTCACCAGGATCAACCATGATCCATTGTTGACCGTGATATGGTCGATCGGTATTCTTGTAAATCCATGGTTCTAATTTGTATTCTTATGTTCAACCACATGATGCATGTTTTTGTAGTCATTATCAACCATTGTTGGCCCTTATCAACACCATGAATAATGGTTCGCTGTCCATATACTGTAATCATTGTTGACCATTGGGCCATTCAGAACCACAAACAGCTGCAACACTTAATCATAAATCATAAGTACCCCTTACGACCCATTTAACCATTAGAAGTATACAGTATAAACATAACGAACCGCTATTATGAACCAGTAGTAACCATTTTTATCAAGCATCAGAAACGATTCTTATCAACTGGTAGCAACCATTACAGTGCTAACAACTATCATCACCATTAAGAACTATTAGTAGTGACCATTACTTCTAACCACCAGTAGTAACCACTACAAATGGTTTACCATGATTATCAACCAGTAGTTATTACAATCCATTAGCAGAAACCATAGTGAACCACTATTATGAACCAGTAGTAACCATAATTATCAACCATCACTAACTATTATGCATTATCAACCATTAATTATTACTATTATTAGAAACCATTACTATCAACCATTATTAATAACCAGTAGTTAGTACTAACCATTATTATCAACCATCAACCATTACTACTAACCATTATTACTAACCGTTAGTAGAAACCATGATTATCAACCAGTAGTTATTACAAACCATTAGCAGTAACCATTATGAACCACTATGATGAACCAGTAGTAACCATTATCATCAACCAGAATTGTTAGTTCACCAACTTATTACCAACCATTATTACTAGTTATTAATCATTGGCGAACCAAAGCATGATAATAGTAACTATTATTATCTACCATCACTAACTATTATTCCTAACCACTGCTATCACCAGCTGTGCGATCCATTCCAACCGGTGCCGAGGCTTCCAACCTCGATTCCAGCCGCTGTGCGGAAATCAGTCGAGGGAATCGTACGAGTGGTTGATTCATGGTGACGACGATAAGTACTCGTTAACCAATGATGGTAGTGGGTAATGAGTTGATAAGGTTGATTAAGATAGTTGTAACCAATGATATTAGTGGTTGATAAGGTTGATTGAGATGGTTAGTGGTTTGAAAGGATTAATACTTGTCAATTAATGGTTATCCAATGGTGGTTCATGCTGGTTAACAACGGTCAGTACGTAACGAAACACTATTGCTTTGTAATTAAGAGTGGTTCGTAGCCATCCTTACTGAAAAATGGTTGCTTAACAACAGATAGTAATCGTTAAGAATGGTGCGTGGTCGTCAGTACTGGTCGGCTAAAGAGCTCATTGTGCTAAACCAATAGGTTCAACTTAGACTTGACAATGGTGGGTAGGCGTTGGTAACGGTTCGCACCACTTGGAGTAGTTGTTATCCAACGGTGCTTCATGATGGTATAACCATGGCCATGCACGGTAAAAGTTTGCAGTGGAGAAGCACCATTTGTCACAGGAAAGCCATGGAAAATGGCCATTCGCGATAGCAAAACCATCTTGACAAATGCCATAAAAAATCTTCGGTCGGGTTGCCCCAAAAGCCAAAGATGCGCTCATCATGAGCAGTTCTTGCTGTCAATGCTTATGGAGGATGCACTTCATCACTGCTCCAGGGCATGACTAGGTTAGATTCCGGTTACATTATACAATATGTGTTCCATTTTGGCATACAGGAGTTTACCTAACCATTTGCAACCCTCCGAAACATTGATGACACTTGCGCTAGCTGAGCAAGCTTCATCTTGAAAAAAGTGAACTTATGTATGACGGTTGCTTCAGATCCTTACAGTTTTCTGTTGGTCCAAGTTCATTCAAGTACATAACTTCCTTGACCCACAGGCGCCTCCATTGCTGAATGAACAAATCCGCCCAATCTGTGCCGTGACCACAGATGAGTTTCGAAATGTGAAGATAGAGCAGTAAACGATGCATGGCATGACATGAACGATGACCTTTTGGCGGTGTCCAACACGTGTCCCGCCTAGGATGGTCGCTACGTGGGATGTCGCCGTCTCCACCTTTGGAGCTTTGTGAAGAACAGTGTGTTGCTGGCCTCACTGGCAGTGATGACTCAACATGGGTTGAGATTCACTGGCCCTGTGGTGCCTAGGATGCGCAGAGAGGTGGTTCTTGGGTGAAGGCTGGTGCGGTAGCAAGCCCTCGCATGAGGTTGGTGGCTTGAGCCAGAGTTCATGGGTACTTCTTTGTCGCAGCCTGCTTGAGGACAATTCTTGAGTTTGTTGAGCTGGATATTCATGGATTCTCACCACCTGGTAAAAAGTAGTAGTAGTAGTAGTAGTAGTAGTAGTAGTAGTAGTAGTAGTAGTAGTAGTAGTAGTAGTAGTAGTAGTAGTAGTAGTAGGAGGAGGAGTAGTAGTAGTAACTAGTAGTAGTAGTAGTAGTAGTAGTGGTAGTAGTAGTAGTAGTAGTGGTAGTAGTAGTGGTAGTAGTAGTAGTAGTAGTAGTAATAGTAGTAGTAGTAGTAGTAGAAGTAGTAGTAGTAGTAGTGGTAGTAATGGTAGTAGTGGTAGTAGTGGTAATAGTAGGAGTAGTAGGAGTAGGAGTAGGAGTAGGAGGAGGAGCAGCAGCGTTGACAATAGATGTTTTGTTATTGTTTTGATTCTCCGCATTTTGGGTCATGGATGTTCGACTGTGTTTCTTTTTCTTCTTGTTCTTCTTCTTCTTCTTCTTCTTGTTGTTGTTGTTGTTGTTGTTGTTGTTGTTGTTGTTGTTGTCGTTGTCGTTCTTTTTGTTGTCGGTCGTGGTGGTGGTGGTGCCAATGCTGCTGCCACTTTCATTTGATTGGTGTGTGATCTCATATTTTCCTTGACACTTGTTTGATTCATGGTTCTTGCTGCTGTGATGGGTCAGGGCATTTTTGTTTGGCTCAATCAATGGTAATGAATCATGGGTGATTGGCTACCTAGGCGTGTCTCAAAAGGCATGACTGGAGACCGGGCAGAGGTTCGGCACCATTTTGGCAAGGTGAGCCTGTAGTCGATAGTATACCTCCCAGATGCCTATGGCGGGTTTGTGGCCTTTGGTTTTTGGATAGACCTCAAGTACCTTTTAAAACTGGGAACCCTCAAATTGGGAACCGCACAATGGTTGGTTTACTACTAAAAAAGGTTACTATTTGGATGATCACCTCATATCCTCAAGTATCTTAATGTATATCTCATAGCCATAACCCCGGCCCATGTATATCCTGCAGTGGGTGACCAGAGGCGGCGGTCGAACTGCAGCTAGACCGAGGCCATTTTGGTGGGTGCTTCTTTGGCCCGAAACGATGTGTTGCCAAGACCTGGAAAGTGGTCGAACGGCAGCGATTGATCACATGGGCCAAGATTTTCAGCTAGCTGCATTTTTGATTCAATGTTTTTTAGGCACCAATACTCTTTACAGCTGGTTGATAATGGTTAGATGTATATATTATAGTTTATCGATAGGTGTTAGTGCAATGATTATTAGTTCCAAACGGTTTCTAGATCGTAAATCAGCCGCAACAATACTGGCTACTAGTGATTGCTATGGTAGGTTTCATTTTATAGGCTTGTAGAATGTTGTAGCCCGTGTAGAAGCCTGACCATTTTCACATGTTGATTGCCACTCTAGACTGGCAATAGACGGGTGTCTCAGGCCTTGTCAGGTTGAGCAGGACTCAGCTGTGAATCTCACCTAGCCCTATCAGCTATTCCGCTCCCCAAATGGTAGCACTGATGTCTCGGGGGCACAGTGGGTTGGTCATGTTGGTGATCAGCACTTACAATACCACTATATGAAGCATCGAAAAGTGCTTAACTTACAATAATCCTATACCACTTTACCCCACTTTACCTTTTGATGCTTTAACTTTAAAACTTGTTTTGATGCTTGCAGGCTGTCTACTGACTAGTATTTAAGCGTCAAAAAAACAGAGCCGTTAAGTAATGAGCTGTTAAGCTGGGGCCACCAGCCATTGGAATGATTTGCAAGTAACTAGCCAATTGTTCTGAGCCACAGGCTGGTAGAACTTTAACCTTTTGTAGTCACTAACACAACCATCATCATTCCTAAAAGTGCGGAACAATTCAATCCAGGCCTTGTTGGGAGCACCCGTGTAATGATGATGGAATTAAGCTAAGAAGTCTTTCATAGGTTCGCGACTCAAAAAGGACTTGTGGTGCTTCTTTCTCCATCAAGTTTTAGAGTGGCTCATGTGGTGCCGGTTAGCGCTTACCAACGCGTCTCTGACACCGTTGGATTGTTTCAATAGTGTAATTATTCCTCAACACGAGAGGAACCGATGGCGATGTTTTTGCGATGCGCAACGGTCTGGCGCAGTTTGGACACGACCAAAGACGAAGATTAATTGGCAGGTGCAAGCCATCTAAAACGATCCACAGATCTAAACCGCAGCCCCATTCTTGATGGTAAGCCACCAGCTATCCATGGTTAAACTGATGGTGGTTTGTTGATATGGATTTACCATTTTCACTCTAGGTTTTGTATGTTCATTTGTTTCCAATGGCAAGTTGGACAAGTAAATATTTCAGAAATTGGAAACAACATGATCATGACCAGCATTGTTGTCCTCGTGATCATCACCACCACCAACATATCCATGACAATCGCACAAGTGTGTTTATTGCAAGCCATCAATTTCTTGGGGATTGATCAGCTCCCACTCGTGTGCGTTCGTATTCTTCAGCAAATTCACCTGGAAGTGGAACATCCACAGTTGGGTGTTTCTCAAAATAGAGGACCCCGCAAATCATCCAATATCAATCAGTTTTAACAATGAAGCATCCATTTTTACGTTTCCAATAGCTTGAGAAAGCACCACTTCGAACTGGTTTATCCATTCACAGTGCTGACTTCTAGCTTCCTGGTGGGCTCCCCAGACTAATTAGATTGCTGCATAAACTCTACATGGTGGTTTCTCAAGCCATAGGGTACCCTCCCAAATGGTTGGTTTATTTCTACGAATGGTTAGTAAAAGATGATAACTGGAGGTACCCAGATTTTAAGAACCCTCCAGATGGAGTTTCTCATTGGGTGTACTAGAGATGATTCTTAACGCTGGTGCTAGCAGACCTCTCGAATCAGAAGGTTTTTTCACTCTGTTTTAGCACTACTCCAGACTTGTCAAGAAACGATGGGTGTCCATAAGTAGTGTCAATGCAGTCCCCTCCAAACAATAGCGAGGGTTTCTATTCTAAAATCATAATTGTAAGATGGGTGGAGATACCCACCATTTGTCCACAAATATTGAACATTGTTTGGTACCACCAATGTTCAGCCGTGAAAGAACGCCCATGCTTTCTGGCGTACCCCCGTGTTCTGGGCTGGATGTACGCATGGATCATCGTGTTGTTATGTCCGACTGATTGATGTTGGTTGATCATTTGAATTGCCATCGTCATTAGCAAATTCCATTGTCCCCAAGGAAAATGATATGGATCTTACCAAAGGGATATCCAGTACAAGTCATCCGACCACTGCCTGGGAGGGTCAAGATGGTCAAGCTACTAGTTTCGAGGAATACAAAAATCTGTGTCGTCCATCATGACTAGCGATCGTTGTTGATCATCTTTCTTCGACATCATCATTTACCAAAAGGATATACGTGATCGTTCACCATCATTCACCATTATGATAATCAAGGAACCATTAAGTATGATAATCATGTGCTGTAAGCCAGCATCTTTTATGATGATGAACCACAATTAAGATCAACTAAGCATCATGCTGTGACCCCAGCACCTGGGTATTCACCATCCAGACCTGTTCAAAGATATTGCTATGACCCCAGCAGTGCTACTGCAAGGCCAGTTTTGGTTGCGGACCTAGCCACGGGCGTTGCATAGGATGCGCGGGGCCCAACGTGCGATGGCGTCATCCAGCACAGGTAGACTGCAGCGGATCAGGCAGATACGATGACATGTGGTCGTGAGTCATGATGACCAGCTATTGCTTTTTGCATTTCTGAATACAAGAGCTTGATAACAATGATTGCTAGTAGTAATTAGCTGTATCATGTTACAGGCACCTGATATGTAGGACTCTGTATGACATGGGTTGTTGCCAATATGATCAACTACAACCATCAGCAATTAACCCTTGTAATAGCTGTATATCGATCTAGTTTTCATTCTATAAACCATTATGGAAATAGCAGGCAACCAGCTCATGTCTCAAATTTATTTTGCTGATTTGCTGTAGTTTTCTTGCATGAAACAAAGTGGCATGGTTGATGCTGCATGTAGCGTCAAGGGAGTGATTTATGACTTAGCAACGAAGCGTTCCACTGAAGGTTCGTGGGCTGCCGAATCCATGGATGTAGAGTAACATCGGCAGCTACGAACATGGATAGTCCACAGAACCAAAATCTTCCTGGAAAGCATTGGAACCCAAGATGTTTGGTTTTTTCAGATTTTTTTTCTGGACTGACTATGAAACCTATAACGTACAGAAATGCTAAACCACATTGTGAGAATCTGAGCAGCATGTCTAGAGCTCAGCGAAGCAATACCACTTGTGGCCTCGACAACGAAGCACGACATTCATCGTGGCCTGATCAAGCGTGGAACTTTCTGACCGATCCGAGCGGATCGGAGTTACCCTCCAGCAGTGAGTAGGAAACGGCAGTTTTAGACGTGGCTAGGGGTCAATATTAAGCAACCAATAATGGGGGATGACAACCAACAATATCCTAGGGAAAACAATAGTTAATGATAGGGGAACCAGGGGTGCAGGGTTTTGACCCATAGAGACACATAAGCATGTTTGATTGATGCCGTAATTCCATGATCTCAACCATGAAAATGGTTGATCTCAACATGTCAATCGTGTGAATTCAGTAGCTGATTTAAGATGGTTGAGACCATGAAAATTGATTGATTTTCGCAAGCCATGGGCCCCCCCCAGTTATCATCCAATGTTAAGCATCTATAGTAACAACCCATCCATAACGGGGGGGGTACTCCTATGGCATCCTATGGCTTAAGAAACCACCCAATAGTGCTTGTTTCACCATTATTGTTGGTGATTACAGTACCCCCTATTATTAACCATTCTCATCCCTTGTTACCATCCTTTATAGACATTTTTATATGGTACTGTAACAAACCATCCATAACTTCCGGGGTACCCCTTTGGCTCAATAACCAACCCAATAGGGCCAATGATATTTTGGTTGTGCTTCAGACCATGATTTGAATCATGGACGGAGTTCACCCGCCGTGACGGAAGGTGTTTTACGGACCAAGTTGGATCATGGGGTCATGCAGCGGTCAAGGCTTTAACCAACCAATTTCATGGGGATAATCACCAACCATATCATAGGGAAGCAGCCTGGTGAATAATATGGGAACCAGGGGGACTAGCCGGGTGAACTGACCTACTGCTATGCAACTGAACCATTGGATACCGCAGGCTGGGTAGTAGTTTTAGATATGTTTTTACTCTGGGATGAATGGTTGATTGACTTCCGCGTATATTTTTGGGATGGCGACACTAACCAACATCCATTGGCCATAACAATCGCTGCTCTTGGTCGTCTCTGGGAACGGTAATCATTGATGTTATTGTCATGGCTATTTGATCCCAACTATTTGCCAATCACGCAGTGTTGGTTTCAGCATGAAGGATCGAAAGATCACAAACTCATCGTTTGTTATACGGAAAAAAGACACATATTGATTCACATTCACTATCGGCTTTGAAAATTACCCATTTCATGGATCATTGGAACGAATGAGCCAGTTTGATTATCACAAACTTCATCTTGGATTCATTGATTGAATCATCCCAAGTGTTTTGGAGGGTAAGATGTAGTACTATGACCAGGTAATGCCATCCTAATGATTATATTACTACCATCCTTTACCATCTGTTTCGGAGGGTAAGATGAATGAACAGTCGAACTCTGAGTCCATGCTGCAACCTGACGACTTGTTTCCGCTCTTCAGAGACGCCGAAGAAAATGGCGACCAAGCCCTCACGGAGATGGCCAAGCCACCACATTGGTTGAGATTTTGTTTGTCAAGTAAAAGCTCCCAAATTGTGTTACAATAGTTGCAAATAGTTATAGTTTTGAATATGTTGAATAGAATGTTGAATATTTTTTGATTCAAGTCACTACTTGGTACAAGTAAACAACTCCCAAATGAGAGGATCGAAACCAGGGATTTGTTTGTTGTGGGTAAGCAAAAAATGTCAGAGGATCACCAACAACTATGACAATTTTGAGGATGGAAGCTACCCTACGCAATTCATGTTTGATGGCATCCGAGATCGAACACAACGAATACATACATTAATAAGGTAATTGCAGATACCTACATCACCAGGCGGCATTTGTGCTGGAGATGGTGTATGCGATGTATGAGTAGCTGGATCTCTGATGGATATGAAGACAGCAGTTGGCAGCAATAGAGGCCGCATCGGCAGGGGTGAAATGCATGGAGTATTCTAAGCTGACCAGGAAAATTCGTCCATGTTGGTGGGTTGATTGATGGATATGATCGATCCATTCATATCCACTTGGTTTGTATGAGTTGAGTACATTCTATCCAATATTGTCAATGTTGATTCAACATTGATCCTATCAATGATTGACTGTCAATACGTATTGCATTCAAGAATTATATTTATCACTCTGCATGTATAGGATCAGACTCAATAGAATGATAGCATACTGGATCAACCTGGTTTGCTGGATTCTATAGGGTCCGACTACTTTGGACTTGGTTCGTGACCCATTTTAGCACACAGTGTTGATGCTGAAAACATGTACCAATCAGTTTGTTATTCAAATAAGCGAAAATCACAAGCAAAAGACCAATTGAAATCATCAAATCAAAGAAGACTCTTGGTTGCCCACAAAATGGTACCCCTAAGTCGCGCTACCACGGTTTCCCAGAAATATGTTAACCCTTGGTTTCCCATGAAAACTGGTATGTGCCAAAAGAACGGTACCCCCAAAAATCCAATGGCTTCCCGGTAAAATGATCATTTGTTGGTGGATTGTTGGTCATCCTATTTTGGCACATACCCAAATGGCACCCCTCCCAGTTGCTCAACCTTTGGTTTATGAATCTTGAAGCAACGTCCTTATAGCCGAAGGATCTGAAGCACCAACAAGCTGGGCTCCCCCAGTTGGAATCTGCTGAAGGTTCACGTTTGGGTGCCAGTTTATAGCTGATGAAAAAGGTTGTCAAAAGGGATAGTGATCGAGATTGATCGAGTATATAAGCTGTAAGTTGGTTTGTAGCTAGGTTACAGTATCGGGCAAATGGATGCAGGTCGTAGGTCCATAACCATCGCTTGTTCAAGGGCGAATTTCAACTCACTGAACTGAGCTCCGGGGGCCCCCACCTTGAATCCACAAATGCATTCTCGCTTTCGACCGGCCCAAGTCTCTTGAGAGCTTTTGCTCGAGACGTGGCATCTTCCGAGACTCAGAGTTGACACGTGGCAAAGGCGGTTCTGGACAGACTCTTCAAGAAAATTAAAGTCGGAAGGTCTCCACTGGTTCAGAGAGGTCAATGTATAGCAAAATGCCTGTGTGACGCCTATATGTTGGAATATGTTGGAATGCAATATACATATACATGCTGAACTTTTTTGTCACACTGTGGTCAGGTTGAACTGACTATGCACAGAAGCCGCATGTATGGCGTTTATCTTGTCACTTGCCCGTTGCTGCAATTTGTGTTGCATTTTTAAGTTTATGTAAGCATATCAGAGGGAAATGTGGCAAACACCATGATATTTTATTGGTGTTGATTCACCATCAACCATTAGCAACCATCACAAATCAGTATCAACCGACGGGCAGTTGTAAGTCAGCTGCGATATCTACCATCGTGCAGAGAATCAGCAGCAGGTGTTTTGCTGTTTCAAGCTGTTTGGCTCATGTCGCTGAAGTTTCACTTGAACATTTGATGGCGGAATCTATGCACACTGTGTATAGCCACTTTTGCGTGAACATCTTGGATGATCATCCCACTTAGTAACTGGTCAGTACCCCTGCTTAGTAACTACTCTTAAGGGTCATATCATTGACGAATAGGTTGCTAAGTGTGATGATCATCCAAGTATACATGTGATCCCGCGACTATAGATCTGCCCAGACCTCAAAAAAGCGCACAGCTTTTTCGCCAGCACCTCAATTCGTGGCCAGACTGGTCCAATTTCTGGTGCTCTGGGGGGTGTCCATGGACACAAGCTCAAAGATGTCAGAAGTGGTGGGATGCCTGAGCTTCTATGTCCTGCTGATTTGTTGTAGGTTCTCGTCTGTGAAAAGGCCTCTGAGCCAACGGCTGACATGATGTGTTCGATTTATCAGTGAACTCATTTTACGGTTTGTTATGGATGGTGTTTAACACATCGCTATTGAAATATTTGTTGTTAGACGTTTCACTCTGATTTGGGCAGCTTTCACGTGCTTGACTCCTCCGGTTTTAAACATTGCACCCAACTGGTGCTGTGCTGTTGCCACCCAAATTGCCGATAGATCGATAGACTGAAATTATTTGAAATGGGTGGCTGCCAAAATCCCTCCAAAGTCAACCTTTCTTATTGAACAGCAACTATTCTGGAGGGTCCAGCCATTCATACCCAGTGGAAAGACCTTTGACTCATGGAGCTGTTACTAGGCTTGCCTTGTGGTATTGCCGGTGCAAACACATAGGGGGCGAGCCGTTGTAACTGGAGCATGTTCCTACGCTATGATACACCCAAAGTTGATGATTTTTTCACTCAGAATGATACCGTCAAATTCTGCTCGAGACGTTTGCTATGCTGACCCTTTATCATGCCTGACTCAGATCGCTGTCGCACGCAGCAACCAGCTGCATCGGTGGATCAGTCTGTCAACAAACCCTTTACCAGGATGACAAAGCGTCATTGTGAAGTAGGGTGATGTAGGGTGCCGCAGCACTGCCGTGATTGCGAGATGCAGGCACAGTAAAACTGGACGGGAATGCACCTTACTTCCAGAACGGCTATAGTTGAACCAGGGAAGCACACCAACCCTGATCGAGAGGTTTTTGCCTTTCGACTGTATGGCTACGGAATAGATGCTATGCCCGAAATTGAGGAACATCGATCCAATTATGTCATTTCTTGATGTTCACCACGCATACTGGTCAACAGCAATGTGTTTCGTTCCGGTGAACGGAGGCATTTTAGAGTGTTCATTCCGGAATGCTACTCATCCACCTGACTTCATGAATGATATCTCTATGATTGACGAACTCGACCCGGTAGGCCGTTGATTAAAAAGCGAGCTGGGCTGAGCTATGGCAAAGAGCCGAGCTCGTTTCAGCTCACCGGTCATCAGATCTCAGCCCGTAAGATGCAATTTCCCTCCAGTACTTGAGCAACAGCCTGGGTGACAGTTGCTAGACTATTTTGCGGATAGAAAGATGAGCGGCCAGCGACATGAATCCTACGCAGTTGAAATGGACTGTAGGATCTTTGGAGCATATGATATTCGGTTGTGTAGATGCACAATTATGTAACATTTGTTTAAAGGCGCACAGGAGATATACACACATAACACACAAGATTGTTTTGTATATTGTTCGCAGATCCACACATATCATTCTCAAGCAAACATTATTCTTTCTTTGCCAAGAAGCTCAGAGAAAACTGGTGGTTTCTTGAAATAGGGAACCCCCAAAACATGGGTAGCTTATTACCATAAATGACCGTCAATAGGATGATCAGGGGTACCCCTGAGAAGTGCCCAACTGGAAGCCTGTCATTTTTTGTTTCCAGAAAATGCCGCTTCTGAAGCATAAAAAGAGTACTGGATCCGCTTTGCCATGGTTGCTGGTTGTAAGATCTACTAATATATTCACTGCATGCATATATGGTAGTGTCTCAGAAAAGGGAACCCGATAAAATGGTTGGTTGTATACTACAAATGGTCAAAAAGGATGTTTTGGGGGTCCGTCATTTTGAGAAACACCCATATGTACATATATGTATATATAGCAGAGGTAGAACTAGACAGGAAGACAGATACGCAGATAGACAGACAGGTGGGTGGTATGGATACACACAGCGGATGTGACCAGATGGAAAAAATAGAATAGACATGTCGGATGAATTCAACGGATAGCATGGGTTACATAAATAAGAATTGGTTTGTATTATTATTACATATATATCTCAACGTTTGGTGGCTTCAAGCATGGTTAATAAATGTCCCTAACATTTGCGATGGTGGGCTGATTCAGAAGCATATTTTCAGGGGTTCTAGCCATCAACCAGCAATGACCCTTATCAACCATTAGCCATATTATTAACCACTGACTATCCATGGGTTACAAACCACCAAGCAGATGTGAAACACCATGGTGACGCCACCATGGTCACCATGGTTCACCACCTGAGGTTCGGCAGCGTGTTGAACAAGGGCGTCCACATGCCAATCGGCGACACGGCATCCCGGCTGAGTCCAGGCATGGGAGCTAACCAACGGGGGTATCCCCATGGTTGGGTTCCGGAACCATCCTGATCATTTTGGGAATCTATTGAAACGATGAAACTATCTCTATATATTATGTTTTTATAGGGATTAACTATTAGCTGGATGTTTATTTGACTATTTCATTGCGTTTAGGGATGATCGTCAATGGCCCCAGCAAAGTTAGGTTCGAGGACATGCCACGCGCGGCAACGACTGGGGCCTGAAACCGCCAACGTTACTACTGCACCCAGGTTTCGGATCAGCCCCCCTTTGCCAAGTGGCATCAGCTCCTCCTACAGAACCCGGTGCAAGATGTGAAGGTCCGGGTCCGCGTTCGGGGTGGGGTGGGCGGTGCGGCGGTGGGCGTTGTGGCACTGTACGGTCTTGACATTGTTGTGACTTTTTACTGGAGCAAATGTTGTGTTTTTGTAGGGTGGTCCAGGATGGTAGTGGTTCGCAAACTGTGTTGGTTGGTTCACCAGCCGAAAAATGCCAGTGATGAAGCAATGCGAAAGAATCAAAGCCTCAGCACGGCACAGCTCGGATCCTACTGACTCAGCAAGTTCGGTCCGATCTACAGCAGATCATGATCCCAAGGCTTTGTATGGTTCTATTCTCAGGGTGCTGAACAGCGAAGCTAGGCCCCCCACGTTTCGAGAAGGGGCGCCATACTACTTCCTATTCGAAGAAGACCAGGTCCAAGAGCCTTTTTGGAACAGGATTGGAAGACCAGGTCCCAGTTGTTGCGTTGGTTGTCGCGTTCTGAACTTCTAAGTTATCTCAACTAGCAGGACATCCAAACTGATAAAACTAATCAACATCAATCCCTGATCACTCTATATTTGGAAATTCATATCAAAAAAACATAAACATTTATGAAGACTTCATGATTTTATGTTCTCCAGCTACAGTGACACTTGGAGGATAACCTGGTAACATTCGCCCTGCAGTTCTGCTTGCTACCCACCATCCATGTCAGCAACTGTTCACCACAGACTTGCTGGCTACACAGCCGCATGCCATGGCGCTGATTGCCTGTTTTAAAGACTTTTTTCTGTTCGAAGCACGGGGTTGTCCTACAAGTTTCATGAGTCTTTGTTGCATACATAGCTGCGGATTCAACGGGTTGGTTGCTATGTTTGTTGTTGTTATGGCTCTTTGGCCATTTCATAGGATCATATTGAAACCCTCATTGCAATAACAAATGTTGGGATTTTGGCTCCTCCGTATCAACCCCATTGTTTTCTCGAATGAAGCAAAGCCCTCCGGCCTCGGCAGGAACTGAAATTCAGTTGGGTGATCCCCTACCAGGTCTGCAGCTGACAGAACTTTAAGCGATGCAATGGTTGCTTGGTGGTTTGAAACATGTCTCATATTCGCTAGCAATCATTTCTTTTACATATCTAAAAGCCTGGTTTTAAACATGGTTTACATTCCCTTGCAATCATTAACAAGTGGTTGGTTGACTGATATCTTTCACAGGGGTTGAAACCACCAACCAGATAGGAGTATATATATGCTTCAGTCGCCTCATTTTTGTTTGCCAGTTCACGCTAAGAAGACATGCTAAGAAGATAAAAGGAGTGGTTTGTATTTGGTTGGTGGTTGATGGTCCATCATAGGTTAGAGTAATCATATTTAATCATGGTCCATGGCATGATGGGGAAAAAAAGGGACAAATGACATAGCAATATGAGGAATACATCATTGGTTTCAAGATGATGTTCTTTCAACCATACCTGGAGACCCGGATGATGGCTTCTACGTGATGATTGGATATGGCTTTGGAACGGAGCAACTCCCAAACCCCAACCAGGCATTAAGGGTGATGGATGGATAGTAGCAGCTACCGTCCGCAAGGCTTGGTAAGTATCTACAGTATACATTGACATACATCGGGTTTGTGCACATCAACATATACGGAGAGACATGCGACATGCAGAGAAACAACAGGTTGTTTTGATATGTCAAAGGCAGACTGGATACCTGAACATTTTCAGCCTGCTCCAATGCAGTTTTCAAAGACTGGAACTTTTGGTAGGGGAATATCTCAACAGAGACTTTTGGATTCATCTTTTTGAATGTGAGTGAAAGGGTACGTGGCGGTAAAACTAGCAACTGACATTGCAGCTGAGTGATCCTTTCCACAGACTGGTGGCATTGATCACTCAATGATGGTGTGGTAGATCAATCTTCAAGATTCGCCACTCGTAACCATCATTGACCATCAGTTTACCCTATGATTGGTGGTGTTTTGTCAAAATAGGGGAACCCCATGTTTGGTCAGTTTATTCTAAAAAGTGCTTGGTAATGGATCAAAGTGGGGCCCACTATTTTGAGACACCTCCATGTACAAATTCATACCTTAAATTGTACATGCATAGGCCCATATACAGTCAAGTAAATCAATGAACTTATACTCTGATAATACCTATATGTATATGCATTTATGTACATGACGCTTCCATTTGAACGCATGCATACATGCATATGTTTCTGCAAACACGCATACCAACATGTATATATATATCATTCACACACAAACAAATGTACGCATACATCTGCGTATATATATATATATATATATTATATATATATACACTACATATGCATGGCATAGATACACATCTTGCGACCACAGAAATTCACCGCTGGCCAAGGCGCCATTCTGGCGAAACAAGCCGGCAGAATACATTTCCCACCTGTTGGGGGCTTAGGGTGAAGGAACTCGCAGGGCGTTGAGCGTGTACAGTAGGAAAAAAAACATGCGATGAATATGGGGTGATGGGGGGGGTGCGGTTTCTCAAAATGGTTGGTTTATTGCTGCATATGATTGAATGGATCTGGGGTTGAAATGGATAGTTGAAACGAAAAAGGGGGGTTCTCAAGCCATAGGGGACCCAAACTTATGGTTGGTTTAATTTCTATAGATGGTTAAACTGGATGATAACTGGGGGTACCCCCCTTTTGAGACACCCGAATAGATGAATCATTCAGTGTTTAGTTTATATCGGCAATTCTTTTGCGAATCATTGTATATCTATTTGTTTGATTTTTTTGTGGTTTATCGATGATATCAAATAGTTCCAAGGTTGATACCAGCTACACAATTGATATCGTCATTGATGGCATTCAGCCACGCTTGATATGAGCAACAAAAACTATTTGTTTCGATCAACCATCAACCATCACTGCCACCAGGAAATCAACAGTCGCAATCAAAATGGAGACGTGGGCGGTGTTGGAACCTCCACAAAATCAAATGCAAGGTGTGTGATTGTCCAGTCAGGGAGTATGTCAAAATGTGCTTGTTTTCCTGTCAGCAGAACATGAATCCTGTGAACAGAACATGATCAGGTTTGGGCTGCGTCCATGTTTGGACAATGCCATATTATGCTAGGCCGGTTTGCTTACTTTTGCTTCGCAGAATTTTTTGACGGCTGGTATTACTCTGACTTGGATGGATTCACGAACATAACATATGTTTCTTCTGTGTACCAAGTGGTTGGGTCTCATTGTTTTTTGACAAAACTTGAAAGTGTTGTTTGAAATTGTTAGCTTTCTTGCAGATTTAATCTCCTTGGTATGGTAATGCTTTTATTCCCACAAGTATCGCCAAGCTTTCAACTTGCGGGTAAGCTTGCGAATAAATGTCTCTTGCACCTGTTCAACGCACAAGTGGGTAAGCTTTTCTCTCATTTACTTTGCTGGGTGTACCCCAAAATCCAGCCATGTTTTCACTAGCATAGCCATGAATTTGGGCTGACACCATGGACAAAGCCACATGCTTGCAGCCAGCTCCCTGGTCACTATGCCCGTCTCAATGGATCTTTCTAAGCACAATTCTGCACAGAGCGGTCTCCTTATGGCTACACTTAGGGGAGGTATGAGCCAACTTGAAACCAGGGGGTGCCACTCTGTAGCTCCGGATCTGCCAATCTTCACTTGGTCAGGCTGGGGCATGAAGGTAAAGGTTCAGCCAGGGACCCAGTGGGGCAGGGCTTCCTGCGTGCTGCAGAACGGCCGCATGGTAAGTGACCCGCTACCATGTATGAGCTTTGAGTAAGGGTCCAATATAGCTTTTATTCGATGTGGTCATCCAAATGCAATTTGGATTTGTATGGAGTTGTCATGGTGTTTATTTTGGTCGTGCCTGTTTTTGATTATCAATGAATCGCTGTGAATATTGCCGTGGGTGCACAATGTACAAGTGTTTGCATGTACGCATATTGGTATGGTCGTATGGCCATTTTGTTTTGTTGCAGATATGGCATGGCTGAAGTCCGCAACTTAAACTGAGACAATAGATGTTTTCAAACAAAACATGATCATTGTTGGTTATTTTCTTGTGGCGCTAGCAAGTGGTGCAGATGACATGCTTTCCATGATGAATTGAACCAACGGTTGTAGAATGGTTCAACCAGCAAAGGATCCTGGA
This sequence comes from Symbiodinium kawagutii, assembly GCA_009767595.1. NCBI lineage: Eukaryota > Dinophyceae > Suessiales > Symbiodiniaceae > Symbiodinium > Symbiodinium kawagutii. The sequence continues at coordinate 894,507 of VSDK01024487.1, forward strand.
ATAATTACTTCCAACGAGCTGCTTGACAAAGAATTCCAGCATACCCAAACGTTGGTTGATTGATCCTCGTGGACTCCTAGGCATCGTTGGGACCACCAAGTCCATGAAGATGGTGGATTCGCTTTCCTTTTGCTCTCCGTGAATTTTGTTTCTGCCAGTTGTTGGTGGTGACCCGCAAAGTGCTGTGGTTGAATCTTTGCAGTCAATCACTGGTTTGTGGTTTGAACCATTTTGTATTTTTCCTAGAAATTATCTGCAAATGGTTGGTCCACTAAAATGTTTCATAGGGGTTGAAACCAGCAACCAGATCAGCATAGAATATGATGACACATGATATACATGATTAATCCATCATTGTTGTCAGCAGGGTCCCGGATCAGATTGTACCAGCAGGATTTTGGTAATGAGTCCAGGAAATTGTGAATGATCCAACCCCAGGAATCCATATTCACAATTGACACTATGTACAAAATAAGATCATCGCTTTGGTTGATTACCAGAAAGCAAATCGTGTGTTTAATCACACAAGTAGGCATTCTGATGATTTAAATCTGAAACAACCCACTTAACTGTCAATAACTCGTAATAAAGAAGCTTAGGCATAGTAATCATGATCCGGCTACAGGTTTACCATGAGTCTATCAGGTTGGTGCAGCTTGGTGGGTTTCCACCACTTATTATTCTCAACCTGTTTCAACCATTTTCAACATTTGTTCAACCATTTTCAACATTTGTTCTGCCTATTTCACTTCTTACATCTTACAATTTTTACACGTTCCCATCCCAAGCTGCGATGACCTTGACAGCCTACCCACGGCCGAGATCATTGCGGCATTGAAGCAGCAAGGGTTGGGAGCCCAGGCCATGCACGTTTTCTCACGGCCGGCGCGGAGTAGATTGAGATCAGAGAGATGACATATACCTCGATATGGATAGCTACATGGTTTGCAATCATGTACGCATTGCCTAAACTTATTCATGGATTTATTGACGTATTGTTAATTTATCTACGCATCTATTTATGTATGTATGTGAGTATTCATTCATGTGTCTGCGATGCATTTATGTTTTATGTGTTTATTTTTATAGTTACATATGTTTATAGTTGCACATATTTACTTGTTTGCTTATATACGCATGTGGAAATGTGTACAAATGGCGAGTACCAGTACAATATCCGTAGATATGTGTGTGTGCGTGTGTGTGTGTGTGTGTGCGTGTGTGTGTGTGAGAGCACCACCCGTTCCGAGGGACAATCACTCACCAATTTCTATCACCGCAGGGGGATGGAGCAGGCCTGTAGAGCTCCATCTAACAAAGCTCTCTACAGAGTCCTGAGGATATCATCGGAGACGTCCGATGACGTACCTGCATTTTGAATGTGAACCACCGATGTTTTCGCCTCTTGTTGCATAGCTGTGTTTCTGCTGGAATCACTTGCGAAGCCGTCAGCCGCCACTGCATTTTTCCGATGTTCGAATAAAATGGAACCAGGGAATTCCCATCATCCTCTCACAGCCACCTTCATCCTCTCACCGCCAATTTGGCTTTCGTGTCTATCATGGCACATCCGATGGGTCTTATCGATTACAATACTGGTAGCATGTGACCCATTCGGTCTTTCAAGTGTGTATTCAGGCCGAGATTCCGTCATGGTCCGGTCGTGATCTGGGGTCTTACCTCAACTGATTAGTCTGCGGACTTGTGTACCATGATTACCTGACCAGCAGGACAACTGGAGTGAGTACTACATTGGATTCTTGTAGGCTTTTTGGAATTGAATTTCGAACTCAACGACCACTTGGTCGCCTTCTCAATGATTAATGGATCCCATTGAAAATGATCAACTGAATCATTCTGGGACACCGTCCCGCTGATTGCCTTTCAGGCCAGTTTTGACATGCACCAGGGCCACAGAAACTCCGTGTATCTCTGCAGCTAAGTTCTGCTTTAGCTTTGGAACTTGCACCATGGATTATCTGGATGTCACCATGGCTTTGACTTATGGAATTCACCATTGATGATTTTTATCAATCCAAAACAGATGCATTAACTTGCATCTTCTTCATGTTTTTCAGATTTTTCAGTTTTCCGGCCACTAAGTAATCGACTTCACGATTCGGCAGTCAATTTTCACTTGATTTCCCTGAGCATCGCTTATTGATCCTGTTCAATAAGGTTTTCAATATATTGATATTGATTTTTTTTCAATATATTTAATTGATTTTAGCAAAAAAATTTTCAATATAAAACATAGCTAGTTCTCAAGGAAAATTCAATATGATTTTGAATTTTTTTCACAAAAAAAAAATCAATAAGAAAATCAATAAGAATTTCAATTTGGGAATCAATAAGGGGCAACAGGTTGCAACCACCAATCTGTCCAACTTCTTTGTTTTTTCACTTGTGTTCTTGGTGCTTGGGGTGAAACTTATGAAGCCCTAATCCTTTTAGCAAGGGTTGATGGCCAGGGTGGAACTTGTGAAGCCCTAACCCTTTTAGCAAGGGTTGATGGCCAGTTCAGCTTTTGGCAAGCTTGTTTCAAAATTTTACAGCTAAGAAGCCCCTTAACCTTTTAACAAGGTTTGGAATTCCTTTTTTTCAAGGATCTTCTTGAAAGTTTACCTCTCCAAAACCAAGCCTTTTGAGTTGCATGTGCAGGAGCACTTTGTACTTTGCATTGATTTTTCCTGACAGCCTTGTAGATCTCACACCCATCTGTACACTGGCTCCCAATTTGGAAATTCTTCCCACCCAGTCCTCTGATCGAAAATTCCAGCAGCACCTTGGATTCAGGTGGCAGCTGTCCCTAATCAGGTGGTGAAAGGTGTGGTGTTTCACCACCACATGGAACAGAAGCCTGCCTTCCTTCTGTGCCCAAGTGTTGAGGGCATCATAATGGTGGAAAAACCTTTTGCCAAGGTTTGAAGCCTCTGTGAATTCTGTGGGTGTTAAGAACATCCCACTGCTGTCGAAGAGGGCTATGAGCCCCACCATGGATTGCAGGGCTGCAACCATGTCTTGGTGCTCAGGCACACTGGTGTCTAAGACAGATTGCAAGACAGGCAGGGATGCACTACAAAAGGGCTTTATTTCAGACAAACATCACATGCAACCCATCATGCCTGATGAGCCTTGTAGTGATGCCTGGAACTGAGAACAAAGGGTGCTTGGACCTGCCTTTTACCAAGGCTGCTTTGGTGTCAATGTATTCAAATTTTTGGTCTTTCTGCTTGAGCAACTTGTAACTTTTTCCAGCCTGGCAAGGTTTTTTTTAATTATTGGTTTCTTGGCATCGCAGTCCCAGCAAGGGCTGATTGAAGCCCAGTGTGGAAGGCCCAGGACCAGTGAATACATTTCATGATCCCCTTGTATTGCCCACACTGTGGCCCTGTGGCCCCCTGGGGTCAAGGGCTGCCCTTTTAACTTGTCATGGATGGACCCTTTTGGCAAGGGCTCTTTGTCTGGTCCAAGCAATGGATGGGCACCTTTTAACAAGGCTTCCAGGCTCCAAACAATCCATGACATGATGGGTTCCCAAGTGCCTGGCACTGTGCAGCTTTTGGGGAAACTACACAGCAGGAAATGGCTACTGAGGCTGTGGTATTGGGTCAGCAGGCCACCCCAGTTCCAGCATAGGAGGGAGTCTCTTGTTTGGAACTCTACCCCATCAGCATGAAGGAACAATGGAACTGTTTTGTCTTTTTGCTGAACAATTCCAATGTGCTTTCCTTGCCTTTTATCAAGGCAGATTGGATGGCCATGTAGCCTGTCATCATTCGCTTTCTCAACACCTTTCCAAAAGGTTTGCAAATCATGCAAAGCAAAGATGTTGTGGAATTGATCAGGGTAATGCAGTGCCAGGTCACTAAACAACATGTGGGGCAAAAACAAGCTGGCATCTTCCACCACAGTGTTGGAAGTCTTGGGGTCCTTTACAGGAACTTGGACCAGGATTGGAGGTGACAGCTTGATGTCATGACAAAAATTTGTCATGACATCTCTATGAGCATTGCCTGGAACTTCACCCCAGCTGCCACAAGCAGCCATTTGAGCCAATTCTGGGTGTGTGGCCCCATCCAAAATGGCCATGTGGGCGAGATCTTGCAGCATCTTAGCAGAAATTTGCCCATGTGACCACAGGCTCAACAGCAAGGTGCCTAGAGCAGATGGTACATCATGGGCCCCTTTTGGCAAGGGATCATTTCTTTCTTTGGCCAACTCTAGCTGCCACCCCCTAAGTCTTTTTGCTTTTGGTTCCATGGCCCTCTTTTAGCAAGAGGTTTCAAAAGACATTGACAAAACTTTCAATGGGCTTTTCTTTTGTCAAGAAACACCTAATAAGTGTCAAAAGCCATGGCCATGAGGAGGGCAGCCATTTTGTGCTGTGATTGGGCCAAAAGATGCCAGCTCACTTTGGAAAGCAGCCAAAAGGGTGGGGGTCTTCAGCACCCATGGTTTCAAACCCTTGTGGAAAGGGATTGCATGCCCAAAAACAAAGCTTTGTGGGGATTGCATGTCCAAAAACCATTCAAACCATACCCCCCTCTCACCCTATGCACCATGCAACTCACTGGGTCCCAAATATATTGCTTCATAGATTCACATCTACATATGTGTATATATATATATATTTACATATATATATACATTTTTTTACATCCATGTCAATATATAAATGTATATATATATATAAATAAATATATTAATATACATACATGTCAATATATATATAAATAAACAAATATATATACATATCTAAATATCCATATATATATATATTTTATTTACATACATGTAAATATATTCAAATATTTTTTTAAATTTATTTATTTATGTACATATATGTTTTTGCATTTACATACATATATATAAATATATTTATATATATTGACATATATAGATATATATATGGGTGTGTGGCCCACTCCTATACTAAAAGTAAATTATAGAAAGCTAAATACCACTTGGTGACAGAGCCCTTGACCACCCCCCAAACCTAACCTTATTTTTCTCTTTGTTGCCATGGTCTTTGCCAGCTATGGTTCACAAGGGCTTGCCTCTTTTACCAAGGGCTGGGCCTCTTTTATCAAGGGCTTTCTTTTCAAAAGGTTGGCTTCTTTTACCAAGTGCTGGGCCTCTTTTATCAAGGGCTTTCTTTTCAAAAGGTTGGCTTCTTTTACCAAGTGCTGGGCCTCTTTTATCAAGGGCTTTCTTTTCAAAAGGTTGGCCTCTTTTACCAAGTGCTTGGGCCTCTTTTACCAAGGGCTTTCTTTTCAAAAGGTTGGTTTCTTTTACCAAGTACCTGGGCCTCTTTTGTCAAGGGCTTTAGTTTAAGAGCCTTATGGGTGCCACTTTTATCAAGGGCTTGTGCCTCTTTTGGCAAGACTTTCTTCTTTGGTGGCTTTTTTTTACTTCTTGCTTGAAGCAGCTTTACTGCCTGCCTTGTTTGCAAGCTGGTTGCATTCTTTGGTGTCATCCTTCAACTGCTTGGTTGTGGCAGTGGCCTGGGAAATTAAATCCTTGCCATTCTCCAGTGTATATGCTGCACCCTTCTTGGCAAGAAGTTTCTTGAGCTTCTCCACTTGCACCTGCACATCTTTCATTGTTTGCTCATAGTCTTTCCTGGTTTGTTTGGTGAGTCTGCCACTCCTTTGGCAAGAGGCAATAGCCTCTTCCATGTTTGAGATTGCCAAAATCCCATTATCCTTTGCTTTTTGGGCCTTTGAGAGGCACTGGTTCCACTTGGCTTTTTCATCTTTTTCATCATCTTTGTTTTCCTGCTCTTGCTCTTCCCCATTTGTGATGGCCAGCTGTGCTGGCCCCTTTCCTTTTCCTTTTTTCCCTTTGCCACTGCCTTTTGCCAAGGCATTTCCTTTGCCACCTTTGCCACTGAAATGGACTTCAGCCTCTGACATGTGCTGCTGCCCACCCTTTCCCCAGTAGCCATAGAATTGTTCTTCTTGTTCAGGGGTTGCTTGCATTTCTTGGCCCCAGGTATGCTTGGTTGCCCTTGTGATCTCTGTTGTTTTTTTTTGGTCCCCAAGATCTCTGTAGTTAAAAACTCCTGCTGTCCATGGATCACTCCTCCATTGGATTCTTCCTGAAGCTATGTGGGCTTCAAACTCACTTGATCCAAATTGTTGGATCATCTGGAGCTCAGTTTTCCACTCTTCACCTTTTAACAAGGTTTCTTTGGAACCAAAAGTAGCAGACACATTCATAAACTTTGGGCTTTGGTTTTCAACAAACCAAAGCAAACTTGCTAGGCCCTTTTGTTTTTTTGACAGCTCATTGTGGGCCTCCTGCTGCTCTTTGTTTCCTTTGAGGGCCACTTGGTGTTTGCTCCAAATGCTTCCCCTTTCAGGTTGGGAAAG
>VSDK01024487.1:912504-957514 GCA_009767595.1 Symbiodinium kawagutii
GACAAATCGATTACAGTGGACATCTCCAGTACAGGCAATGCTCTGCACACTACTTTCAATGGTCGATTCAAACGAGCAGCATACAGATTCAAGGCCATTGCTACTCGAGACATCGAAGAAATCGTGCAGGCAGGGCTCACGACCCATATTTTCTCAGCTGTAGGCACATATTGGAAACAAATCCAAGGTGCGGGTATTGGAAGCCAAATTTCCCCGTCGCTCAGCAACCTTGCCGTGACTTTGGTGGAGAAAGCTTGGTTTGACTCGTTCTCTGACTTCCTGTCCTCCCACTCTCTTCACCTCCACTTTCTGAGATATGTGGACAATCGCTTTGCATTGTTCAATGAAGAACACTTTGATCATCCGGCATTGCAAGCGTTCAGAGATCTTGAATTCTATCGGCCTCCAGTTCTGTTGGAAGAGGTAGACCCTGACATTCTCTTAGGTTTCCGTGTCAACGTTCCTGATCGTACAGTACAATACATTCAACCGCAGTTACAACAAATCCGAGATGTGTCATCAGCAGGATCGATCAATTTGCGACTCAGTGGTCTCAAAAGTCGAGCCCATCTGATTCGAAGTTACACCTACCCTCCTCAACTTGTCAAACAGTCATTGGAGACATTGGTGGATCTGTACTGTTGCAAGGGCTATGATCGACATCTTTGCCGAGCCGCTGTCAGCTTGTGACCATTTAGGTGTCAAAAGAGTTGCCGCTGTTGCCGTTGTCAGTAGGTTTCAGGCCTCATCATCCCCTCCCCCCTCTTGTTTTCTTGTCATGTCTTTTGTGTCATCTTTCTTTGGTCACTTCATGGCATGTTACACGGGTAGCCATCAGCTGTGTACTCAAGGTAGTCATCAGTGTTATTCTCAGCCATGTGGCAACGAGTGGTCCGTGCCCGTCGTGACTTTCCAGATGTCCCTGATGATGCATCGATTCATGTTTGGAAGAATCAGCACACCCGCCCAACCCCTCAGACCTTTGCCAATGACTATGTGGTAGTGTCAATTCAAAGACCGTGTGAACCTGGGTATGCAATGGGCCACGATGGAATTGGGCCAAGAAGCGATGGTCGGGTGGGAAATAGAAGACGTCTGGCGCCACGGACATGTGTTCACAGCTCCCTCAGGCACTGAGATGTACCACATAGAGTTGATGTTCGTGGCTGATGAGCCACCACCCATTCGCCATCTTCGCACCAATTGAACAACCAAACGGTCGGCGCCGAGTGTTTTTTCAGGTGAAAAAAGAACTTCGCGCTTTGTCGCTTTCTGTGTGAGAGCACCACCCGTTCCGAGGGACAATCACTCACCAATTTCTATCACCGCAGGGGGATGGAGCAGGCCTGTAGAGCTCCATCTAACAAAGCTCTCTACAGAGTCCTGAGGATATCATCGGAGACGTCCGATGACGTACCTGCATTTTGAATGTGAACCACCGATGTTTTCGCCTCTTGTTGCATAGCTGTGTTTCTGCTGGAATCACTTGCGAAGCCGTCAGCCGCCACTGCATTTTTCCGATGTTCGAATACAATGGAACCAGGGAATTCCCATCATCCTCTCACAACCACCTTCATCCTCTCACCGCCAATTTGGCTTTCGCGTCTATCATGGCACATCCGATGGGTCTTATCGATTACAATACTGGTAGCATGTGACCCATTCGGTCTTTCAAGTGTGTGCAATGGTGCAAGTCAACGGAGTTCTCTTGTCCTAACCCTGTCCCAGAGACCATGGATGGTAGCCCACAGACCTGATGACAACGGTCTGTTCGAATTGGCGAAGACGCCATTGGTGTCATAGGGGCAGTGTCATCCACCTTAGCAAAGAACATTTATAGAGCCAGGATTCCCATTGTAGGACCATGGTTGATTCATGATAAGGATTATCATACAACCTGGTCATTCATGGTGAATCCATCTATCTGGATGACCAGGACCCCCAATGTAGGCCGAACCATCCCGACCACCAGCACCACTGGACAAACCTCCGCAGAACCAGCACACATCACCCACCTAGGCTGATTTCTGCCTGCAGTGCTGGCAATGGAAATTGGCTGGACACCAACTGGGCGTGACCAGTTGCACTGGGACAGCGTGCAAGGCTGTGGTGTCCATGGTTGAAACGTATGAACCTTCCAATGTGACATGGTGAGACAGTGGCAATCCCAAGCGCCGGGATAGAGATGATTTTTTCTCCAGGAGGGTGCCTTCAGTTTGCTGAACGTCGACTTTGAGCTGACGGACAAGGGGCTGGATGCGGTGCCAGAGATCGGGCTCGGGCTCCCAGGAAGTTGGTAACAGCCGCGGCAGTATTTCTTCGTGGTACTTGACCGCTCACATGTATCAACTTCAGACTGCTACTGAGGAGGCTATTTGGGTGTTTCTGAAGCCATAGGGAACCCTGAAAATGCTTGGTTTATTGATATACATGTTGCATGGTCAATATTGGGTGATTTGCGGGACCCCTACTCTGAGAAACCACCAAATGTGAGATTCAGACAACCCAACTTTTGCATTTGTTATTGTCCATGCTGCTTGCTACAATATAAAATCATCCTACCAGCGGCGAGCTCATAACGGACCTTGTCAACGACTGTTTCCTTGCATGAATGTAGACTGCATGATACTGCATACATGTCAAAAATAGGTATGTACAATGTACACATGTTTATTCAAATATAAGACGACATTTGGAGAGCTATGATGTACATGTTATCGAGCTAATACCATTCTAATGTCCGTTTGCATTCTTATGGTTGTTGACAAGAAATGTCCTGATTGATGCATGTGGATATGTCCATCCAGTAGGGGGACAATTGCCCGGAAGCCCGGCAACAATTATCACGTTTACAACAATATAGAAACGCAGATTGAGAAATTATCTTTTAGACAACATTCAGATTCAAAGTCATAGACTGTCAACGTCATAGACATTCATGTCCTGATTTAGATCTGAGTATCGAAACATGTGGCGAACCCCTGGCTGGTTGATCTCCGCCATCCAGCTGTCATCCAAGCCTTGCGCAGTCGGGTTCCCGCAGGCGCTACTTCTTCGCATACCTTGGAATGCCACTGGGACGCAGTCAGCAGGAATCTACAATAAGCTGCACAGGTGCTGTGAAATTGTCATAAAGATATTAAGAGGTAGCGCTTGCCACATACAACCACTCCAAAGATAGCAAAAGACATTAGTTAAAAACCAAGTGCTATGAATGACAATGAAAGCTACAGATATCCTCATCACCCACAGTTGTTAGTTGTACTGTTGTTGGGTGACACTCGCCGACGTTGTCATTTCTTACATGAATTCAGGTAAGGTTTGAATACATATGCATGTGCATGTTGCATTGTGCGAGTTCCCTCATGCTTTGTTGTTGTGGTCTATCTGTTGCTCATCGTCATGAGTCATTGCTTGCGCAACAGAACCACTCGATCGATTATTCGTGATCAGTGATAGTGGTTCTGTATGGTTATGGTACCTTGATGATCCTTTTGAATCAGCATTTCTAGTGCTTACCCTGGTCCCCCAATACCATTTTTCTTAATAGGTTTTACAGTTAATTATACCTCATGTTTTGCGGGTAAAAACCTACCTTATTCAGGGCCGAGCTGGGCTCATGGTACCGTATGGCACTTGGCCGGTGTGACCCCGCTGCTGGCGTAGGCTTCAAAAGTCTCCTCCGGACCAACGCATCTTCGAAGAAGCGCAGAGGATGCCATGCCGCTCATGTTGGTGCTCACCGTCCACCAGTTGTTCAGTTACGACCTCCAACAACCCCAATCTTCAAGTTTTGAATGATAAGCCCTTGCCCCTATTATTAAACCAGGTGTTTTTTATATTAGGGGGAGGTTTAGAAATAGGAGGAAGGGACTACCAATAACAAGCAAGATGCAAAAGTGATGCAAAATAGTCAAAAGCATCATGCAATTTGTGCCAGTTGGATCCAGTTGGACTGTTTACATCCATATCCATGGGAATCGCCAGGCAGTGGCTTCTTGTGGCGACCAGTTCAGCGGCCGTGGGCATTGCAACAAAAAAGTCCAACACCTCAACTGCAAATTCGTTCTTGGCGAATCTACAGCTGGTTGAGCCAACTAAAAATTACTCAACTTCCGATAGCTTGAGTCAACGAGTGTTGATATGGTGATGGGTTAGTGCTAGATATGAGGGTTTCTCAAAATAGGGGACCCAAAAAATGATTGGTTTAGTACTATAAATGATTAATATTGGATGATTTAGGGGTACCCCCATTTTGAGAAACCACCACAGGGTGCCCATCAAACGGGTAGGTGAACAGTGACGGGCCCCAAGAGGGGCCCTTGCCATGGCACCGCCCTGGATCACCACGGCTCGCTCCACAGGCTTTCCGAGATCCGGTTTAAGTTCAAGGAGGATGCCTGGGGAGGGCCATGGGAATGCTGGGCTGTCAGCGTCAGTATCTCGGTGGTGGTGACGCCAACATTTTTTATTGTCCCTAGTGGTCACGCAAAATTGGTTGGTTGACTAACCTTTTTCATAGGGCTTGAAACCACCAACCAGATATAGATCTAGCGAATCGGAGTACGTAATTCCATGTATTGAAGCATCCTAATATTTGTTCAAACGTGGGTGGTTCACCAAAATGATTTCAGGTCGTTCTGATCATGGACCTCAAGAATATCTCTGACTCATAATTGAATGATCATGGACCTCCAGAATATCTCTGAGTGACAAGTGAAGACATAATTAAATCATATCATACTGAGTGGAGCTTGAATGCCAATGGATCTCAGGTCCCATAATTGAAGACATGAAACTATAGATCATATCACACTGATGGGCCCTGGTGATGTCCGCAAAACAAATGTCCCACATCCCACGAAAACTCGCCGCTTCAGGACGCCAGCCCCTTCCACCTGTGTCCAGATATCGCTCTCAACCTGCAGAAGTTGCCGTTTCTGGGCGGCACAGCGTGGCGGAGTCGTGGGTGGTGTGGTGCTTACTGACCACGGTATTCCCAATATGATCAACTACAATACCCTATCATTGCTAGTTATTCCGATATCATTCAGAATATGGTTGCTTAAAAACCACGTGATTGTTTGTTATTCCCTGGTGCGTATCAATAGGGAATAACAAACCATCTAGTATATTGTTGTTTATTAATTACGATGGTTTCCTACCTCATTAACCACTATATTCCCTAACTATGGTTTGTTATTAATACATTATATCTAGTGAACATCAATATTAACGACTATATATCAAGTGAATTGCTGCTTATTAACCACTCTATTTTCCTATGATCTTCCACCGTTCACTTCTGTCGTTCCTCTGCTGAGGCCCTCCGAAGTCCTTTGCGGCGGCACCATTCACTATGAGCGTCTTGGCGACTGAATCCAGGGGTTCCGACGAACATCTTTGATTTTCTGTTGGTAAAGGTAGTTGAACCATTATTAGTAGTACGGCAATCATACTTGCCAACCATATATGTTGAAATTGTTGAACAATCATGGTGAAACTACCCAAGTTAAGCCATTATTCTTTCACTATTGCTGTTGGCTTATCTTGTTGCCAGCATGTTCACAACGATCAGCTAGTTTGCTCATGACTTGATGCCGTCTTTAGCCCCAATCAATTCATGCATGCCACTGGTTGGTTGATATCCCAATCTTCAGTGTGTTTGTTTTTCATATTGTTCATTTCTCAATGGAATCTGTCCATATTATTCACCAAATCAGTTTATAATTGTGGCTATGGGTCAAAACCTGTACCCCTGGTTCCCCATCATTAACCATTGTTTTCCTTATTATTCTTGGTGATTATCCAGTTGGTTGATCAGCATTGACCCATAGCCGTATATAGCTGGTATATCCCCTAGAGTTGCTACTTGTTATCCCCTCGATCTTATAAACCATTATCCATTGGTTGGTTGGTTGGTTGGTTGGTTGGTTGGTTGGTTGGTTGGTTGGTTGGTTGGTTGGTTGGTTAGTATTGTTATTAAGCAGGTATAGTGGTTGGTATATCCCCCTGTTATTAACCATTATTGATTGGATTTTTCTATATCATTCAGCAGCATTCCCCAGCCACTGCCCTGACTGGTTCCAAGGTTTAACCCTGAAGTCATCACCTCTTTGCTCTCGAAGCTGACCCTGGATAGCGTTCGAGTGCGCAACTGAGTGCATGCGTCAAGGAGGTGGTTTGTTCTGCGGCTTCTGCCGTATTTTTGGGGTGTACCCACCCTGCCGCAGAGGATTTGTATCTGCGAATTTTCAGGAGGATTTGACATGTTGTATACTGGCTGGTTTCCTCATTTTGGAGTTATGATCCACCATGATCCACAAAATTAGCGCTGAGTTGACCAGTATTCGATATTCAACTCACTTGTGGTGTGACATCGACTTCGACTATGCGGGACGGAATATCGACTTCAGCTGAGGTGGAGTTTCAGGCGAAGATCTTGGCGGATCGATGCACTCAGAAGGACACCTCTTATGGCTGGGGCCCCTGATGCTGGTGAGGCTCCACAGCGGGCTAACAGTGGAACCACCAGCGATGGACAAAAGTTGCGCATGGCTCTTGGGAGGAAGAAAGTAGATGCATAGGTTGCCTAGGTGTTGTCTATTGTCATTAATTAGATGATGTTTAAATATGTTTAAATATGTTTAATGTATTGTAATTGTGTAATCAGCATCTAGACATCTATGTTTCTATCGGTACTCATACGTCGTCTAAACACATACAATCACACACATCTACACTCTTAGCCTAGTCAATTTTGGTTGCATCCGCATTTGAATGTGAACTCCTAATGTTCATTGTAATGCATTGTGTGTGAAAACAACCAAGACATCATTACTATCCGCCAACCTTGGAGAATAACATGTCCTTGTTGTTCTAGTTGTTGTTGGTGGTGCAAGATGTGGTGTGGGATCTGCTGCTGGTGGTGTTGGATTGGTTATTCTGGGTGGTAGTGGCGGCGGTGGCGATTGATGATTATTAGCCCTTGGACTATCCATGATACCCATGAAACGCCTCAATAAATCACTGTTGTTGTTGTCGGTGTGGTTGTTGTTGTTGTTGTTGTTGTTGTTGTTGTTGTTGTTGTTGTTGTTGTCATCGTCGTTGTTACTTCTTGTCGTTTATGGCGGTTCACTATCATTTTCCAAGATTAATCATGATCAACCGCGACAAGCCATCCACCGGCCCACGTAACCACGTATCGTCCTCATAAAACATCATCAAGCATTGTCAACCGTATCTAAACTGATTAGTCAGTTGTCGCCATCATAAACCAGTATGATCCAGTACGAACCATCTTAATTTGTCTAGGTTTGAGATAGGTGTAACTGGCTTGTGGGCAAATGCTTGCATGTCAGAGATTTTGCGATGGTGCGATGGTACGGTGCGATGGTACGATGGTGCGGTGCGATGGTGCGATGATATACGGTGCGATGGTGCGATGATATGGTGCGATGGTGGGATGACATGGTGCGATGATACGGTGCTATGGTACGTCGCGATTGCATGGTGCGATGGTATGGCTTAATGGTGCGACGGTGCGACGGTGCGATGGTGCGATGGTACAATACGATGGTGCAAGGTACGGTGTCGTTATGCGATGGCATACAGTGTATGAAAAATACACACAACATCCATACCACCGAAGAATTCCACCGCATTGTTGGCATCATGGTACATCATGGAACAGTACCAATATACCACTGCGCCGCACCACTGCACTGCAGTGCAACGCAACCCCGCACCATTGCACCACTCCACTGCACTCCAGCCCGCTGCAACACCGTACGAGTGCACCGTACCACTGCACCGTACCGACTTAAGGCTATATAGCGTCGTACCGATTTTTGGGTACGAATACTAAATACAATTTGGTACGCAAAAATCGGTACAACGCTATATAGCCTTAAGTCGGTACGGTGCAGTGGTACGGTGCACTCGTACGGTGTTGCAGCGGGCTGGAGTGCAGTGGAGTGGTGCAATGGTGCGATGGTACAGTGGTACGGTGTGCAGTGGTCCCAGTGCATGATGAAGTGCAATGGCACGGGGCAATGATGCATGAGTACCATGATGAAATTGTCTTGTGTGTCTATGTCATGCAACGTGCCATCCCGCTACTCCAGACCATGGTGCCATAAATAGCACCGCCCGTCGTACCACCTCACCAGCAATCACACCAATGCAGAGTACCACCGTACCATCGCACCGTACAATCGTACCATTGCACCGTACCATCGTACCATCGCACCGTACCATCGTACCACTGCACCGCACCATCGTACCGTACCATCGTACCATCGCACCGTACCATCGTTCCGTACCATCGTACCATCGCACCGTACCATCGTGCCGTACCACCGTACCATGGACCGTACCTGTTTTTGGAGATCGATTTCCACACCTATCTCAAACCTAGATAAATCTTAATCTTTATGTTATGCATTTTTCTAATCATCAGCTACAGCAACTACAAACTAACCATTAATGGATCGTCGGATAACCATCAATTGATCAGAAACTATTGACCATACATCAGTCAAGTACGAAATGTACATGTAAACGAAGCATCAGTAGCGTTGATTAGCCATCAGTCAACCATGGCTATATAGGCTGGTTGGTGAATTTAAACATTTGTTCTTTTCCGCAGTATTAACGAAGGGTTGGTTGGTGGTTGACTAGTATTTTTCATAGGGGTGGTTCAACCACCAATCAGTCATTATGATCATGCGAGAATATCCCAGATTAGCGTGCTTGTAGCTGTTAGTATGAGTAACTAAGCATTAGTCAAACGAGAAACTAACTGCCATCAGTCAACCACACCAGGTGAATTGGAAACATTTGGATACAATACTGTGACAGTTCAACTATCAAACCAGGCAAAAAAAAACAATCAAAAAAAACATACTGATGGCTCAACCTTTTATGTGATGATCATTAGTAGCCACTGACTATAATCATTATAGTATCCATGATTAACCATTATGAACTACCAGTTATAGGGGTGGTTCAACCACCAAGCAGGTTTAGAAACCACCGGGCCCCGTAAGTCATTTTCAACTCGCTGAGGTTCACCCATGGAGTTGTTGCCCATTGATTCGGCGTGGCTGGCACGGTCACCCGGTGGGACGTCGATCAGGGAGAACGTGTAGAAACCATCTGCAGATTGGCGTGATTGATGCGAACAAGTAGTTCGCTATGTCACTTGGTGATCAGTCATTTGTTTGGTTTTGATATTTTTCTTTTCGAATTCGGACTATATCGTGATCTTTTTGTGGTTTTTGAGTTGTTGTTAATTAACTACTATCAAGCCAATAGATGCGCTATTGGCCTTCTAAACAATTTTTGGTTGGGGGATTTCAATACATCCCTACATGATTTGGGTATCTTCATGTTCATTTTCAATACAATAACAATGCGCTCGCAGTCTATACATGTAGAGATAATTGCGTTAACTGTTGCATCATGGCCAAATATCCATCAACAACCGTCAATGACGCTCAATACCGGTATGGTCAAAAATGGCCTGTCAATGGTGTATGACTTTTGTGATCCTTTGTGAACCTATTGCATGTCGATGGTGGTTAGCTTCGCTACAGTGGTATTCCACAACTCAGCATGGGCTTACGACTGATAACCCCAGCTGAAGCACCGTGACTCGTCACCAGGGTGCGGCACCGCACCGGGCCGAGGACTCCTGGGCTGATGTTCTGCGAGCAGATGGCTCCTTGCAGGTACGTGACGCGTTAGGGTGGAGATCTCCCACCTGCCGCCGTGATATCTGGTTGGTTGAGTCGTTTGGTATGGTAGATGGGTTTAGGGAATGGGTATGAGTCATGGTGGTGAATAATTTCAATAAAATTCTATGTGCAAATTAATATGGTGGTTTTCCATGTATACATTCAGGAATAGGTACTGTGGATTCTCAAAATAGGGTACCCCCGAATCATCCAAATATTGTGAACCATTATTGACCATTGTGATCTATTGGAATCTATTATATTGCCATCATGAACCATTATTATCATTTTCTACATTTACCATAATGAACTCCAACCATTTTTGAGAAACACCTGTGCCTTGATCTACGTCCTTGATTGGAATCCTTCTGAATCTCTAGAGATCCAAGCATGCCATGATCGCCAAAAGGAGTGTTCGACAAGGGGCGATGCTTATTGGATACAGGGGCGATGCTTACTGTATTCAAATGAGGACAAGCAACATGAGGCATTTAAGCATTCCTACCTAACCGGGCTAAGATTGCGAACCTCTCCTTTTTACCTCAAGATCAATTGCAACAGCTGTTGTCCTGGATTTGCGAATGGTGGCCAATCATTCACTGTTGATCACCGTAGCTGTTTGCATTTTTCAGTGGATGGTGGTGATGAACGGTTCGGACCCGTGGTTGCCCATGACCCATTTTCATCCTTTGGTCGGTTGGTGTTTTTTAGCATTGAAGTTGTTTTTCGGCAATAAGTTAGGATGGTTGAGTGATTTGTGGATTTGGGATGGCGCAACGAACCACCAACCGGTCATGATTGACCCATCATCCTAAAACGGTTATGAGTCAAAACCCTGTACCCCTGATTACCCTATCATTAACCATTGTTTTCCTTGTTATTGGTTCGTTATGATCCCCCATTATTGGTTGGTTTATATTGACCCTTGACCAAATGGCTCAGCTGTCATTGTGCTTAGCCATTGGTTCTACTTCCACTAGCCGTTCTTATTCCTAGCTTTGCTTCCTATGTTGAAATGATCCATGTTACTCTAACCATTGTTTCTCCTATAGCTTATATCAATGTAGTAATGATCATGGCTAGTCCATGCTGTTGCCCCAGCTGGTACCAGCTGGGGGCTGCTGGTACCAGGACTCCACTGACATTGCGACCAAGCTGGGACTGCATTTGCCTCCGCCATTCGGTCATCGATGATCCATGGGGACCGAGGGGTAGCGAGCGAGCTCGCTGAGTGCCCTTCTTTGCGCGCGAAATTCAAGGGCTGAGTTTCTGAAGGCTGCGTGAAGGGTCACTTTAGCTGAGTGAAGGGTCGTTGAAGCTGAGGGCAACTTGGTAGGTGCTATAAAGTGCCATGATTTTAAAACTGTTATGCCTTAGAACTTGGAGAAATTGCTGGACCCAATATGAAAAAATGGCGGTTGATGGACTCAGATTTCTCTTGTTCAATATATTTTCTTGGATATCTTTGGTTTGCTTCTCAGAATTAGCGGGGAAACCTGTATGATGCAGAATCTGGAACAGCAAATTTGGATAGATTTGGATATATTTCATGGCAGCCTCTAACCAACCAAGGTGTGTTTTCAAAACCGCTTTGTTTGATCAACCCATGTGAGTGACACTGACTTACTGCACCTTTGGAATATTTTGCAAGACCAGATGGCTAGTTGAATCCGTCTGCGATTCTGGTTCTTGATGCTTTCCCAGTATTCCCAAAGGAAGCAGAGCCGCACAAGACAAAGGCTTCAACTTATCAGCTACCTTTGGGAGCGATTGGGATGATGTAGGTAGGTTTGGGAGCGACTCGGAGCGACCGGGTGATAATTGAGAAACCTCCCTTTGCCGCATCCGTCTTGCACACCCAAGCAAACCTTCCGAGGCCAAACCCCTTCATTCCTGAGGACTGCTGCGTCGTTGACACAGTTTTGGCGCTCGCCGTTGCTGTGGCTCTCGCTTTTGTTGTTGTTGTTGTTGTTGTTGTTGTTGTTGTTGTTGTTGTGGTTGTTGTTGTTGTTGTTGTTGCTGTTGTTGTTGTTGTTGTTGTGGTTGTTGTTGTTGTTGTTGTTGCTGTTGTTGTTGTTGTTGTTGTGGTTGTTGTTGTTGTTGTTGTTGCTGTTGTTGTTGTTGTTGTTGTGGTTGTTGTTGTTGTTGTTGTTGCTGTTGTTGTTGTTGTTGTTGTGGTTGTTGTTGTTGTTGTTGTTGCTGTTGTTGTTGTTGTTGTTGTTTTTCTTCTTCTTGTTGTTGTTGTTGTTCTTCTTCTTCTTGTTGTTGTTGTTGTTGTTCTAGTTGTTCTAGCTCTTGCTTGTTATATACTGTATTGGTTTCTGTTGGTTGTTCTTTGTTTTGGTTGTTCTTGGATGTTGGATGTTGTTGATTGTTGCTTTGTTGTTGGTTGTTCTTGGATGTTGTTGATTATATTATTGTTGTTGGCTGTTGTTCCGACCAGTGTTCTGTTTGTGTTGGTATTGCTGATCAACAATGATGATCCACGTGTTTTTTCTCACTAATGATTAATCGCATACTATTGGGGGGGTCATGCAGGAGGTGTTTTTTCATGCTTTTTCCCTATCATGGACCTTACTACTGAGATCTACTAAGCTTTTTTCCCCATGTTTAACCCTGCATAGCCGTCCTATGAAACGTTGTATCAACCTATTTGATTCACCACCAGCCATCATGGATGCCCAGCCAGTAGGATCGGACGAAGCTTTTGGGGAAGCATGGTACTACCACTAACGTGGCGAAAGCGCCAATCCCGAGACATGCTAACTCAAATCGTTCAAGTCGTGGTGTCAACCCGTGATGGGCCATGGTTTAACCAATGACCCAAAGCCAAGCTTATCAGACCCATAGCACGTTGAAAGTCCAAAGTTGTAGCACGACTTTCAGCACAACTCTTGCAATGTGAGACGCAAAACAAGCTGCAACCTGCACCCTGATTTTCCCTCCAAGTGTGGTGAGGTTCATTCAAAAAGCTGGACCTCTCATGACCAACAGCTCACACCAGTCAGCGTCCAGGACTTGAACCTAAAGCCTCCTTCCAAAGACAACCAGGTCGCCCACCCCAACCTGTGGGGTCGGACAACCAATGGCTGGTGTTGGCCCACGGCCCTCGAGTCGAAATGGCAGGATGCCATATTTTGTGATCTATGCAAGTAGGGATGGGTTAATATGTTGGTGAAGATGGTTGGTGTTGAAGGGTTCATTGTTGCATGTCCAGCATGTGTGTTCATGTTTTCCATCATAGATGTCCTACTTTGCCCCTTGTTTGTTGATGTTTGTTGACTAAGAGGGAGCTGCGTTCTGGACAATCAATAGAGACTCCCTAGTTGGCATCATACCAGCCTTCGGATTTGTTGCCAGAAGGATGTTACTGTTGTCTTTCCTGGCATAGCCACCAAATATTTTTTTTCGCAGCTGGCATGATATGAGCACAGCTATTTTCCACATCAACTGTTGTTGATGGTGGCACCTGCCTGCATGCAAGAATTCGTTGACGCAAACGGAACTGTTTTCCAATCAGCCCTTGATCTTACACATTTCTAGCGCCTTTTGGGTCGACTGACACATCTTGCAAGAGATACACTCTGGCAGATTGACCTCGAAGTGGAAAATAAACCATTTATCGTAGGTTTACCTATAAAACATGATGGTTTTGAGCTTCCAGCTTAGTTTGCCAGAGGGTATACACAAAGCTAAGGGTAGTCGCCATCGATGAAGCCGGAGTGCCCACCATGCACCATCGCTCAAGGATTTGTGACACTCCATCAGTCAACTTTGTTGGGCCTGCTCAGCTCATTCAGCGCTTGTAATCAATGGTTCACCAAAACCCCATGAATGATGAAAAACAATAGGAACAATAGCATGGCTTTGTCCAAAACCATGGTGTACCAGTTTAAGCCATCAAAGATTATTGGCTACTTATCATTAATCATTCATAATCATTCTCATCACCTATACGCCATTTACAAGCCATTCTAACGAGTCATGGTTCCCTCCCTATGACTGACCACAACAACTGGGGGGAACCATCGACCCCGCCCTGGGTGAAAATCTGGCAGGTGGTGCCCCAGATGGTGGTGTCGGATTTGCCGGTGACCATCTTCCACCGGCAAGACGACCTTTTCAAGCAGCCCAAGGTGGGACTCCCTGGACCCTTGCGGCAGGTGAAGCTGATGGAGACTGAGCCATCGAATCATTTTGACCATCAGCTGTGGCATTTGGGTAACGGCAATGAGGCAACTACTATTTGGAGTAACAACACTTGAGATGATGAGATGAGGTAACAAGAATTTCTTTGAAGACTTCTGAGTAACAATTTGGGTAACAACATTTGGTTGAGGATTTGTTGTTTTCTTATTTCCGGGGATGTTTTGTTTCAGCAGCTTGAGACTTTCATCACCAGGTGCGGTGTGGTATTTTGGTTGTGTGTTCGAGTGTTCGTTTTAGTGTGCCCATGCCAGGCATGTCGCGGAGTTTCGTTCCTGTGCTCACATGAGCTCGCTCCAGAGCCAGACATGTCCATGTGACTGGCCACTGTGCTTCGGCCGCTGATGAGATCCCATGGTGAGCCAACCATCCTTCCGCTATCTCGCCGGGTGCAGGCACACGTGACATTCTACATCTATTCCAACTACTTCAATCAAGCCAATTCCTCAGAAGTGTTCATGATTCACAAGTCCAAGAGTCATTGGTCTGGCAGAGGCTGAGCTTTTTCTTTTTTTTTGCGGAGAGTCATTGATAGTCTGGTTGTGGCAGCTGGGTAGGGAGCAACTGTGGCAACTCTTAAGGACGTGGAAAGTTACTTGAAAACTGCTCTGTGGTCACAATGCGTGGAGGAGGTGCCAGCCCGGAAGAACCATGGCAACAGCATTGGTGGTTGACCAGTAACCATTGACCATCACTAACAAGCATAAGAGAACCGCTGTGGTCATGGCAAACAGCTGATGTATAAAGGTTGAGCATGGTCGATGATTATGTATTGGTTCCAATTTTGATTATGTATACTTATATTATATTGTTGATTCCTGAAATCATATCCTCTGAGATTGAGTTAGATTCCCATTTAAAGGACCCCTGATCAGCAGGCACAAATTGATTTTGCTTTGTTTGAAGTGGGTGGTCTATATAGTACTGCCTGATCAGCCTGATCAACACACAAAAAACTCACCCCATGGCGGATGATCAGTTGATTGTTGATGGTGATCGATAGCCCTGACAATGATGTACAACATTGGCCTGCAATCTCAATTATAGCTTGACTGATGATGATGATGATGATGATGATGATGATGATGAAGCAAATGTTTCACGTACCTGTTCTACAATAAGGTTGATCAACTGATTGTCATCAGTGCTACACGAAACACTGATAAACACACATACACACATATGTATAATATATAATGATCGTGATGCTTGATCATGCAAAGGCAAGCCCTGTTTTGCCTGAAAGGATTATCACCCATCATAATGAGAGCTGTGGCGGATCCGCCACTGATACAGGAACCTGCTGAAAAATCTTTTAACTTGAACGATGGAACATGTTACTTAGGATGATAGCTGTTTTTATCCAAACAATTGGATGATGGTTCAATAACGGTTTGATATGCTTGCAACCATTGTCATCAAAGCACTAATTATCAACATTATATTTTTGCAACTGCAATTGTTTTTCTTCACAAGCATTCAAAACTCTTCTTTTGATGAGCCACATGTATCACCAATGATCATCAATCATTCCAAAAAATCTGTATGACCATTATACTGTAGCAACCATTACAACTATCATTGTAGCCATTCATATAACTGTGATCAAGCATTCATTAGAATTACCACCTTTGCCATGTTTACAACCATTATTTTTACCATTTGCACAACCAAGATAGATGCTTCTCAAAATCGAGGACCTCCCAAGTCATCCTTCACATCAACCATTACTAAAGCGACCATTTTGAGGGTACCCACCCAGGTAAACCATGATTATAGATGGTTGCGGGTCAAAATGAAGGACCCCAAATACCTTTGGTTTAAATAGATTTCAATTAAACATGGCCATATAAATAGGGTACATGATTTTGACCCATACCCAGATGGTCACCAACCATCGCATAACCATCGCGTTTCATCACCAGGTGCGGTGCTTGCCCCCCCCGGCCTCAGACTTTCTCCAGGCGTTGCAGGAGTTCGCCTACGATGCACAAATCGCTGGCGTGGGATATTCGTCGCCCTGGCGGCCGTTTTCCCCGTTGCTGGGGCCCAGGGTGAGCCGTTCACCTTGGTGAATGGTAAGGGTTAACGGTAAGGGTTAATGGTAAGGGTGAACTGGCGGTTAAGCTTGAGGGTTTATCAGGCACCAATGTTGTTGATGACTGGTGGCTGATGATGGTCAACCAGTGGGAAATGATGATGCAGACCATAGCCTTAGCTAATGAAAACCTATCTTAGCGATGATTCTGACCCTCCAAAGTGTCACATGGCAGGCTGGCGTTGGGGAGTGGTTCTTTGAAACTTGCGCCTTGGCTGCAGACTGGTGCCCTATGTAAACCCTTGACATGGCGAGCTGGGCCAGTATCGAAAAATACATGGGCACGCTAAAGGTTCAAGAATAGGGGATAATGACCAACAAAAATGGGGCATATCCTGTACCAACTATAAGTGGCCATCGGTCAACATTAGCCAACCAACAAATGGGTACGTGAACATACTAACATTTCATCTAGAGGAGTTTGCGCTCTTTCGTTATAGAATCTTCATGCAATGAAACAAAGTGGTGTGTGATCAGTGACAATTTGCACTTGCTGAAAGAAGCCTCTCTCAATCCATCAGAACGGCCTCCAAAGATGTCTGAACCAATTTGCTAAAATAAGATTGTGCTCTAGCCTATAGCAAAATAACTTGCTGAAATACCAGCAAAATATGTGATTGGTGGTTTCATGCTTTTTTCTCCTCAACCATGCCTGGGGACGACTATGTAATTGACGAACTTCTTTTGGGGATGGGGCAACAAACTAGCAACTAGTGATTTATTTGTGCAGCAGCAGTTGGATATGTTTGAACCAAAAACAATTCACCATGGACCTTCGAAACCATCCCAGCAATTCCAATGTGATCGATGGGTCGATGGATATCCCCCACTTATTTGGAAATAATCACAATCAGAACAGTGAAATCCTCCAATGAGCAGATTTCAGACATTATTAAACATTCAATGATTGGTTGTGGAGATGATGTGTAGTTGCTCTGTAAATGAACAACTATCAATAGCACCAATGATTTAATGGATATCATGTGAATATCCCTTTAGATGCTAAGCTGACAATGGAGAATCACCAATAGGAAACGCATGGTTTACCTTCCAGGTTTCTCTAAAATATATGGTGAAATCTCCAGCCATCTAGGTAAGCGTGTACCAAAGATTATCATCAACAGATTGGAAGCATATCATCATCGTGGTTTGATGATGCCGATGCTTGTCGCTTATTGCTCAATGATTAATCAGCATTCCAGTCATAATTGCAGTAAGTAATTTTGGCTTGTCAGTTTGGACTGAAGAATCATCATTTATTAGTGATAATTAATCCTGACTTTGTGAAAATCATTGGTAATCATAGGTGATCATCATTAGTAAGGTAGTAAATTAAAACATATTTATAAGCATCCTTGAAATCATTAGTGAATCTCACTTCTATAATCTATTGGAAATCATTGATAATCATTATCATGAGAAATTCAAATTGAAGTCAATCATTGAGTGCATTATTGCACTAATGATTGGATTCATCATTGAACTAATTATCGAACTAATCATTGAGCTAAATCATTGAACGAATCATTGAACGCATCTTTTATATTGAATCACAATCATTTTCATGATCATTATAAATCTGAATGAATCATTGGATTAATCACTTCGAATCGAACTGCTTGCCATCACAACTTCACTGCCATTGCGAAACGCGCGGCTGGGGCAGGTGCTGTCGGGCTTCAACGACAAACTGCACGTGCTATTGGAGGTGCAACGCTGCTGCCATCGCCACAGCTGTTGGGAGTGGGGGCTGCTGCGCCGGCCACGGGGTATCCCGCTCTGCCCTTGGGGGAGCCAGTCCAGGCGCTATCAGGAGTGCCCGTTCACCAAATGGGATGGTGAGATTTGTTGTTTTTTGAAGTAACAGATACTTGTTTTAAAGATTTTATGTTCTATTGAAACGTCATCCTTCACTGGTCTTTCCTCAGAATTTGTTGGGTTAATGTTGGATCCATTAGTTCATAAACAACCCCCAATTTACTTTCAGTAGCTGGTGATATTTATCAACATAGAGATCTAAGATTGATAGTGATGTATCACCATATGAACCGTGATTGAATAGTGGCAAATGATGGTGTGAATGACTGTAGTTCATGAACGTCGTGCAGACAAGAGTGGTTTAGAAGGGTTTATCATGCCGTTGAACGGACTCATTGCCACTGATGATGCTTCACCCTGTTCACCCGGACCGGCCCGAACGCTGGGGATTAGCAGAGGGAAGTTCAACAAGGGAGTGGTACCTACGTACTTTCGGTAAGGGAAGGAGTGACCGGCCAAGAGAAGTAAGACACAGGGCAGCGGGTTGGCTGCCAAGGGTCCATGCTGATTTGATATTGATAGATTGTTAAATGTTGATGGACCAGTTTTGATGAATCAATAACTATCTATGAATCAAATATGATTGAATCCATATGTTGATGAATCAGTTTGTTGGACTCTATATTGCTAGTACCACCGAATACCAATATGAGTTATCTAGATATGGATGTTTCTCAAAATAGGGGTACCCCCAAATCATCTTTTTAGAGCGATTTGAAGGAATACACCAACCATTTTCTGGGTACCCTCATTTGGAGAAACCGCCATATGATATGGTCATTTTTCTTGTTGCAGTTGCAGTCACCAATTGCTGATGATTGATACATGGGAGCCCCCAAGCCCGAGCAGGTTGACGCTGGTTGATTGATGGCGAGTTGGGTCAAGCAGTTAACCAACAACTTCACGGGGGGGTAAGAACCATCAATAATGGGATGTACCAGCTATATATGGCTATGGGTCAATATTAACCAACCAATAATGGTGGTTAATAGCCAGCAAACTATAGGGACAACCATGGTTAATGGTAGGGGAACCAGGGGTACAGGGTTTTGACCCACTGCCTGATGACGATGCAATGCCAATTGGCGTTTCATTTGATGCCCAATTGCCTCTGTTGACAAAGTACTGGACTTCCCTTGCAAAATGAGGGCCCCGATTTCACACCTAAATTGACAAGACGGCATACACCGCTATTGATTCATGTACTGATAGACCCTTGTATTTCATGATGAATCACCAACTCTTGAAAGTAAACTCGGTGAATGATGGTGACCGACAGGTGATATGGATGATTCGCCAACATTCACGAATCACAACGTCGCTGATACACCACTACTAAACCTATGCCTTTCGTCCCCTCATCCCATGGCAAGTAGCGAGGCTGTGACGGATAAGATGACCTCTATGAAGAGTGTGCCGGAACACATCTTCAGTGGCTCGGAACAGGAAGAGCTGCCGCAGGTTTTAGCATTACGCATGCAAGGGGACACAAACGGCTATGGGTCAATAATGGTCAATATTAATCAACGAACCAACCAACCAATGGTTAATAGTAGCTAGTTAATGGCTAATAATAGGGGATGATAACTAACAACGATATATACCAACTATATGGTTATCGGTCACGCAGTGAACCAACCACTAATGGGGAATGATAACCAACAATGATAGGGAAAACAATGGTTAATTATGGGGAACCAGGGGGACTAAGGGTTTTGACCCACTGCCACTTGGTTTGTGATGTGTTTAACTAGGGTAATTAGCAGTGCTGCCTAGGATGTGAAATGGCGAATCTTAGCTTACAAGTCGGGGGGGCACCTTGTGGTTTCCTTAGAATTTGTTACATTTCTTCGATTCGCCGTCACTTGTTGTGGGGAAAGTCATGCTAAGGGGAAAGTGATTGGTATGTAAACGGCTCTCGGGATGTGATGAGATGCTTTGACGAGGACATGTCACAGCACGCGGGGATGGCATATCTACAATGGCCTTAAGCTCTGCAGTTAGAAGGTGTAACTGTGGGTTGACCATGGACATGTTGTGCCCTGATACTACTTGTCAGCGATAACAAATTGACTCTCCAACCACCCATGTTTGATTGTGATTTCAGCCACTGCCGAGGCATTGTTATGGATACGTTCGGAGATGATTTGCGAAATCAGGTGGCAATTACGGGCCGGGGCCTTTCGATCGTGGACAGTTGCAGTAAGTGGTGGCATTCGCGTGATCCATGATATTGATGGAGCGACTGAATCTTTTCACAGTAAGTGTATTGCAGAAGCATGCCGAAATGACTGGTTTATAGTTGGTCTGAGTGTGGCAAAGCAAAACCCAGAAATATTGTCAAGATACTCTAATTGGTTTTGCCATGTCCATATATTGGTATAGGTTTCTTCATTGTTTGATAGAATAGAAATGCCAAAACAACCTGGTTGATTCATTGACAATTGTTTAGTTTCCTCAGTTTCATTGTACATTATCTGCTTATTTCTAATTAGTTGTTTGGTTGCTCTACTGTTCTGCTCCTCTTATTTTTCTGCGCGCGTCCTCAGAATTTTGCTCTTCTCCAAGCTATTTTTGCCATGTCCCTGACTCGTGACAACGCATCGATCTTGAGTAATCTGGAAGGGCTAAATACCTTTAGTGAACCTCAATAGCTGTTTATAGCTGGCGATGAAACCACCAACCATTGGCATGGTTTTGAACAAGCTGGACCTTGCTTGCGATTTTTGTTGGAAAAAAGACTCCACGAGGTCTCAAGAGTCATTTCTGTGCAGGGAACTCAATGTTTAACCTGAAGCTTTAAAACAATGTTTGCAGTATGTTGCAATCAAACCTTGATAGTTTTTGAATCCTTTGTGATTCCAGTGTCGCTATTATGTCCCTACATGTACTCAAGGGGTGCCATATCAATGGCTGAAATCAACACGTCTAACCGCGTCTAACCACCATATATGGTGCCTCTCAAGCATGACACCTGGCGATCTCAGTTGGATCACCGCCTCAGGGCACCCCAGGGCACCATCCCACCGCGCAGGCGTATCACTCGCGGCCCATTTCCCAAGCCTCGATGTGTTTCGAAGATTTGCTCTTCCGCGGAAGCTCCTTCCCAGCGCTTTGGATGCGATGACTGGTGGAGGGATGTGGAGGGTTCAAAGGATTGGTGGATGTTGGTAGGGGGTCATAGCGTGTCACAGCCCCTAGGTGATGATATTAGTTGAGTTGTTGAGGATGTTTATATAATGACCCGTCAAATAGAACTGATTGATGAGTAATGAGTCTGTTTCATGCAAGTATTATTA
Source organism: Symbiodinium kawagutii (assembly GCA_009767595.1). Lineage (NCBI taxonomy): Eukaryota > Dinophyceae > Suessiales > Symbiodiniaceae > Symbiodinium > Symbiodinium kawagutii. The sequence goes on from VSDK01024487.1 coordinate 933,666, forward strand.
CTAGTTAATAGATGTAAAGAATGCGTTAACGATCATATCGGTCAGATATCAACGAGAAGTGCTCAATGATCATCAGTCAATAATGGTCAACGGTCATTGATGACAGTTGCGTGAACTTGGACCGACACCGTGACATAATCCTAGAAACCGTTGATGGGCAAACCTACAGGAACCTCTGTAACAAGGGCCCAAGGTCGATCTGCCCATCAACCAACCCAGTGATGAAAGCACGTGAAACTCGTGCGGTTTGTTCCAAGTTGCGTTGCTTTGCGGCGACGAGCCTATCGAACCGTTTTCAACTTGTGTGGTACACCCATCAATAAAGCCACCGGTTATCTAATTCATGCACGACTTGGTGATAGCAGTGATACATGCATTTGCAACTGCTTATACACAATCACTATTTGCGTGGCGCCGCTGTACATCAAGGATTACACGAAGCAACCATCATCGGTTGAGGCTTCTGCTTCTGAACAAGTTTTCTTTTGGATTTTTTTTGTGTTTGATGAACCTTATGAACCCGCTGAATTGATTCAGCACCTGTGTATACATCTATTTATGTATATGCACCTTACATGTCAGATTATCCAATCAAATCTGTTTGCACTTTTGTTTGCGTGATGCGTACCATATCGGCGATTCTGCTCGACCATCCCCAAGATGATTGAATAGACATGCCATTGGGGATATGATGATGAACAGATAGACTGAATCTTATGATTATAATGATTGCATATGCATGTGGTATGTTTGCATACCAGAATTGATGTATATACCTTATGGTTTGTTAAAACACCTGTTGGTAAATCAACATACCAATCCTTGATAGAAAAACAACCAATATTTTTGATGCACCATCTGTGTGCGACACACATATATTTATGTATATTCAAATATCTCTCTCTATATATATATATATTTAAATATACATCATATTTACACACATAAAAAATACACACACATATATATATATATATCATACATATATATATTTATATATTTATATTTATATTTATAAATATTTTTATATATATATATATTATATAATATGTACCTTGACATCCCGTCCGCAGCACAGCTGAAACGCCTCTTTTCGCGTTGAAACTCGTGTGCAGGTCTTGAGCCTTTTGGAAGCGCTGCCAAAGATACAAAGGACCGGTCTGGCGAGGCCGTTTTGAGTGAGGATTTGGGGGGTTCTTAAGCCATGAGGGGCTCCAAGTGGCTATGGGTCAATATAAATCAACCAACTCATGGGGGATTTCCACCAACAATAATAGGGAAAACAATGGTTAATGATAGGGGAACCAGGGGTACGGGATTTTGACCCACAGCCAAGTTATGGTTGGTTTAGTACTTCTAATGGTTAATAAAGGTTGATAACTGGGGGTACCCCTATGGCTTGAGAAACAGCCGTATCATTTCAGGACAGCCCCATCAGGGGAATTGGATGCTGTGCTTAAAACTGGAATATAACCATGGTTAGTTGCCCCGCGTAAGGTGGCTTGCAACCCCTCTAAGCAGGGTTTGTTCTCAGTTGCTAGTTGGGCATGCACATCCGAAGTAGGAATGTTTATGCATGCAATATTCTAATAGCTGAGGGAAGAAGCGGTCAGAAAACTTGCCGAGAGAATACACTTCGGCAGCTGGAAGCAAGACTGGGTCATTTCAATCATCCAGCAAGAACTGCCATTTAGAATTTTGTAGACGACCATTTCTAGAATACAGGCAATCATTTCTACCAAATAGACGTGTCTGAATCGATGTTGTAGATTGTTCCGCATCTCTCGGGATATCATAATCCAACTCATTGCAGTTTAGTCAGGAGCATGGATGGTATTTTTTGGAATAAAGCATTTCATTATGCAAAAGTGATATGTTTATTTTGCTTTACATGTTTGCTGTATTTTCTGAGCCATGAACCTGTGTTCCAAAGTGGATTACATACTGTCAAACTCTTGGCTTTACCTGTTTTGGAATGTTCTACATGTTTGACAGTGTTGTAGCATCAACCCGTCCTGCTGCTTGGAACCCCGCTGACCGAGCAGCCTATGTGCCAGCGGTTTGGGCACATGGTGCAGCAAATGAGAAGATCGTGTGGATACACTTCACCAGTATTTATATATCATTAATTAGTCCTCATTTTTCTTGTGGGTTTTGTTCATCTACAGTTGCCAGCACGTGGACCAGTGTCACCTGAAAACAATTTTTGAAAGTTGGTCAATGTCAAGGGTCTGATGTGATTTGCGAGGCATTGGCGCTGCCAAGCTACCCCTGGTGGATCCAATGCTTGAGTCTACCATTGCTGGTTTAATGGTTCCAAGACATGACTCTAACATGTGGAATCATTGTTGGTATTGGTGATCGAGCCTTATCAGGGTATCAGCCATATGTGCACAACTGGTGATCGGTGTTTGCTATGACAACTTCTTGTTGGTTCTTGCTGGTTATTTGACTGGTGGTTTTAAATGTTTTATACCTTTTTTATTGTCCCAGAAGTATTAACAGCTATGGCAGCTATGGTGGGTTGACTTGGGCATAATGACGAGGTGGTGAGCACCCACCAGTGGTCATTGCTGCGCAGGACTGACTTGGACGACTTGTGTCAACGTTTCTTTGCGGAGGGCGCTCATGTGGAGGTGGAGCCTGGCATAGGAACAGCTGGCTTGCTTGGTGATCCACAGCTATCCCTAGCCTTCCAGTTACCTTTTCTAGGTATATAGCCAACCCCAAACAACAATGGTAGAAACCAGCTGGTTACCTACTATAGAGGTAACTGGAAGGCTAGGGCTAGGGTATGCTTGAGCTTAGATTGGCTAGTGACATCAGTGACACTGCAAGCCACTCCTGTCCTAGCAACGGCGACCTGATTCTATTCCTTGCAGTACGTTTGGATCACGTATCAGAAGAGAGGCCGAGTTGTTTTCGCAGGGCAATAAGCATCAATGTGTTTGCATTTGTTCAAAAGGCCTTCATGGAATTAAGATGATATCCTGATTTTTTGGAGATATTTAGATGAAATGGATGGAGAAATGGATGGATGATATCCCAATCGGAGTCCAATTCTTTCACCAAAGGCACCAAGAAGGTAGACAGGTGCCCTTAGATGATTGGTCACAGCGCTAGCAGATGGCAGACATTTCGGCCCTGTACCTCCCGCTGGCAGTTCCCCCAAATGACCTGAAAGCTATCGTAACTTTTTTGTTTCTGGTCGCATATTGTGCTTAAATCTTGTGTCTAAGAACGACTTGGATTATTCAAGCCATATATCGTTGCCACTGATGATTCATTGGCTAATAGCCACCATGAGCCATTGCTAGCCAATCGTGACGGCTATTCACCATGCCAGTATGAACCGCGAATTGCCCACCATGAACCATTACCAACCATACTTTGGTCTAAAATAGCCTTCATCTATTTAGTCGCTAGCCAGTTTGACAGATTCTTGGCCACATAATCCATGGACTAACTATGCACTAACCATGCGCGAATCATGTAATTACTAGCCATGCACTGACCATGTCCTAACCTTAGTATACACTACTTGGCGGTGGAGCAATATTAATCAGCTAGTAAGGGAAAATTAACACTTTCATAGGGCAAACAAAAGTCAATCATGGGGGAACCAGGGTACAGGGTTTTGACTCACAGCCAGTTTAACATTACTCAGCATGATCAATACCTATAGTCATATGCTGGTTTCTACATGGCTGTGGGTCAAAACCCCGTACCCCTGGTTCCCCTATCGTTAACCATTGTTTCCCTTATTATTGTTGATCATCATCCCCCATTATGGTTGGTTAATATTGGCCCATAGCCACATGGCTTAGTACACCATGTGCGAAACATCGTGTACTACCCATGTACTCCGCATGTGGAAATTGCCGCCACCAGTCTTCTGACGCAGGCCTTGGTCTTGGGGAACATGACATGTGAAGATGCCAAAGAGCTCTGCAGCAAGCTGATCACGGCGGGGAGCGGAGCTGCAGGGAGAATCATCATCATCATCATCATCATCATCATCATCATCATCATCATCATCATCAACCAACATTAACCATCATTAACCAAGATCCACCGTTACTAGCCACTCATGGATCAGAATGAGCGACAGAGAACCAGGGTCACTGCTCATCATTGCTGTCACGTCATCTGTTCAATGTCCAGACTGCCAGGGTCTGAAGCTGTCCAAGCCACTGAAGAGTGCCGCGGCAGCGGTCTGGCGCCATCCCGCCATTGGGTAACGGCAACACGTTCGGAGTTACCGGATGTGAACGGCCAGGGGGCGTGTCGAAAGAAGCCATTGGTTCGGGGTGATTTGGGTTTGTGCCAAGCCATAGTGGTATCGTATCCCCAAAGCCAATGGTTTCCCAGCAAAACAATCATTTTTTTGTGGGTCATTGGTTGCCCTATTTTGGCGCACACCCATTTGCTGAAACCACCTGCTGAAGGTGTCATATTACGCAATGAGCCACTGCTGAAGACAGAACCCAACAGTGGGTCGGGGACTAGAATACCATGCGAGTGACAGAACCCGGTTTTTGGAGTATGTGTTGTTACGTGTTGTTGCGAAGGATATTGATGAGGATTGTTATTCTATAACTTTCTACCATTCCTATCATGACCAACCAATTAACTTCATGCGGGGATGACTGTATGACATAGATAATGGATAAAAACACTTGATGTTGCTCCGAGGTAGTGAAAAAACACAACTAAATGATTCAACATTTGTTGGACAACCCTTGGAGTCACATGAGAAGCTCAGCCTTGGCAATGGTTGACATGCGGAGGATCGTATTGCCAAGCTGATTGTTTTCGGAGTGACTGTAGTGGAGACTTTGGTCATCAGAATTTCGTGGTGCAGAGCTTCGGAAGGCTGTGTGTGTAGTCCGCGGAACCACCGTGCTTGGCGCATGGGGGGTCCCCACGATGGGATGGGTACAAAGGATTCCCCAGTTGAATGAGTTTCGGACAAAGCCAGTCAGGTATTTTTGTGTTATTAACCAAACTATACATTGACTGACATGCTTCAAGCGCATAAGGGGTATTGTTTACATTCAACAGGGTTTAGTTCAACTACCACATCCATCGTTGCTTCCCATTTTGCATTCTCAAGCCACCCTTGAGCTTCTTGGAATCCCAACGTGAATGAAATAACGGAGCTTGCTGGATCAAAGCCAGTGAGTCACCCCTTGTTCGATCCCAGTGACGTGTCATTGCGGAAAAGGTTGGTGCTAAAAGCAACAGCCAGAAGCAAACCTGAAAAGAAGCCCCGGGTTGGTGGTTCTATGGATAATTTCCCTTGCCGATCATTTCATTGGCTTCCAGCGACTAACTTGGAGGGTACGATTCCTTCTTAGACATGTTCATCCTGGCGAGCCAATCTATAGGACATCTGATAAACTGAAGATCGAGTACATCATGGCTTACCATGTAGATTGGCTCGCTAGGTAAGATTGCTTTACCATGAATTACTCGTACCCACCTACATGATTTACATTTACCATGACCTGAAGACCCTGAAGCCCACCTTCCACCGTATAGCCCTCCGTTACGCCCATCATGGTACACCACCGTCAAAGCCACCGGGTCCAACCAGGGTCCAAGGTCGACTTCCCTCAAGGCTCAGCACGACTAAGGCCTACCATATCGCGCGGAAGCGATCTTCCCGGAGGGTGACACCTTGTGGACGTTGGACAGCGTGGACGTGGATGATCCCAACCATGCAGCAACGTGGCAGCATCGAGCACACATGAAACGTAGGCATTTACCACCGGAGAAAAACTGCTGTGAAGTGTGGTTTATATTAAGAACACACTGGAATTAGGATAACTTCATGACATTATGAACAACCATTGGTATGAATCATAGTGTTCACATGTGTTAAGAACCATGGTTAATCAGGTATTTATCATAAACGATCATAGCTATTGACCACCCATGCAAGTTGTGAAATACCCTAGGTAATATTCATAGGTCATATCCATAGGTGGTGATTAACCATAAGTACTAAGCCACTGTCAATATTACGTTTAAAAAACGTGGCAGGGCAATCTTATATGAGTCGATTGCTGTTCACTAATGGGTCACTTTGAACTTGTCAAACTATGAAAATACATTGTCAATGCAGACTAAGGATTGAATGAACATAGCCAACATCGTCAATAAGTAAAGACCGACAGATAACATCATCAATATATAGGGTTTCATTACTTGATTAAAAGCACACAAACCGCATTAGCAAGGATATTTCATAGGAACATTTGAACCATTGTTACCTTTCGAGATGAAATTGCCCACCATCAGCGATTTCCCTCAACTGCTCAACTTTCGAAGTTTTTCGCCGAGGTGATGATGAAGTTGCAGCTCCCGGAAGGCTTGGAGGACGACATGCGAGCCATGCTGTTGGACAAAGTGCTGAGCGCCAAATTCTTCGAAATCCTCCGGACTCAGCACCTTGGTCCGTTGGTGAATGGCTAGATGTTGGTTATATAAGTTGATAATGACGCTAATATTGGCTGCAAATGGCTATTTGGGTTGATAAGAAGATAGTTCTATTTATGTATATAGATTGGTAGATATATAGATTTGAATGGTTATGTAGGTTGATAATAAGGGTGAGGTATCATTCGTGCTTATAGTGACTCTGTAAAGGAATAATATGTTTTTTTTGTTTTTTTCTGACAAGATTACTTAATGCCTGTAATATGACTTGATAGTAATGGTTACATATCATTCGAGCTTCTAGTGACTCCGTGAAGGAAGAATAGTTTATACTGGCTCATGGAAACATTGATAGTGGTTAATGGTTGGAAAATGCCAATTGGGGTAATCTAAGCAATTAATTTTCGCTACTTTTGCAGGTCCAAAAATAGTTGTTCCATCTACTCCCATTTTTTTCGCGGGGGCTTTGGTCCAACAACTTGCGTTCGCGCTTAGCTTAGAGTTTAGTGTAAAAGAGTACCCAAATTGGGTAGATGAAACAAGTCATATTTTTTTTGGGGGGGGGTTCCATCTACTTTCCCCCCGGAGTAATACAATCAACTGTTGGTCGGTGAACCACACGCTGTACCTTGGTACCGTTGGTCGGTAATGTTCCCCCCTGCATTCCGACAAGGCAGCAACTGGGTTACATCGTGTCTCGGCTCTGGCGGCGGTGTAGCTTCCGGCTGGCATGGGGGGTTCTTCTAGTTGGTTGGATGAGCAAAGTGAAAGATATGATATGGCGATTTCTCAAAATGGGGTGCCCCAAAGGTGGTTGGTTTACCACATTGATGAACGACTTGGATGATAGGTGGGGAAACCCTACTCTTAGAAAACACATGAAAACACAATATTTACAATATTATATGACGCATATGATTTATTAGTACACAGTCAAGTATATTTCCTGATTGTATGTCCATGATGGCATGGAATGAGCCAATATGGTCATCCATCCAATATAAATCCATATCAATCACCATCAGTTATTATCGTACATGATTGACAATTGTTGGCCAGAAGTAGCCATTGTCCATGGTCAACGAATGTCAACTAGTTTTTCCACCATGTCAGATATCAGCCAGTACCCGCCGCTGATCAGGCATCATGAACCCTTAGCAAAACGTTTGCATATGATGAGTCATTTTGACCGCCATTCACTCAGAATGGGCTGAACTATCTTTAGAGTCACAAGTTATCATTATCGCTCACTACATACTCACTGCACTACCATTAATTGCTCGCTACTAGAAACCTTTCATTTTTAGAGCTTTCTTGACCCTTGGGAGCCATGATCAACCAGTGTTGACCACTATGACCATCATTACAAAGCAGCTATGAGCCGTCATTATCCACGGGCAGGGTCAAGAACTACCAGCCATTTTCAAGCTTCATCAATCATGATCGAGCAGCATGGACCATTTCTGTAAAATACTGAACTGCTCTCTTCGCCAAAAATCATGCTCAATCAGCAATTAGAACTACCCCAAAACATGTTCAATCATTTGTATTTCCTAGTTATGACAATAATCAACCACTATCAACCACTATCAACCACTATCAACCACTATCAACCACTATCAACCACTATCCATTTGCCGCAATCCTCAATTATTATTACCAGCCGTCAATGGTCATCAACAATTAGCAGCAATCGTCAACATCGACAGGACAGAATCGCGAGGATGTATGTTAGCCTTTGTAATTATCAGCGTTTGTTAGCCACTATCGAGCACTTGCAGCCACGTTTTTACAGGGTACAGACCACTGTAACAAGTGTAGACCATTTATCTACGCTTCTTCACCGCTACAAAGCGTTAAGAATCGTTGGCACATTTCCGTGGCCAAGAAGTATCCAATTGCCTACCCGGTGTGACAGGTTGCTACAGCTGGACATGGTGGGTGACTGGTTGATCAAAAAGATGGTGCGTATAGCCGTATAGCCAATGATTTGGTTTTTGCATCGAAAATACCAAACAAATCTGAGTGGTAGCGTGCAGCCCCAAATGATTGGTTTTCGCATCAAGAATACATACGCATACCAAAATTTGATGTGTTGGGCTTCGCTATCTACGTACAAGCCATGGCAGGGCGGCTTCGCCCCGCGATCATGCAGCATTTCACCAGGTGCAAATGGCGGCAACGGTGTCGTTGAAGTTTCCCATGTTGGTGGCGCTGGCGCAAACTGAGTTTCCTCCGGACTATGTCAGAGGACCCGTTGATTCACGACCAGCGTGCAGTTGTCAGGGATGACCATATTGCGATGGTTCATCATGGTAGTGGACAACCCAGGAGATTAGGATTCATGGCTTCTAAAGCAATACAAATCAGGCTATCGACTGTAGTGGTCAATGCTTAAAAGGTGTATTGACATCAGCCAGATGCTCATGTATCAGTCGGTGGTTAACGACAATTATTGTCGGTGCTTGCAGACGAGTAACCTCTTGATGCAGACGGTCATGCGGTGTCCCTACGAGAGCCACCATTTGTTGAGGTGGGTTCGGGTATCATCAAGTCAACATAGACCTATTTCTTTGGCTTTCAAGCACGAAGAAGGAGTTGTTCATCAGATGAACCTTACAGGAGATCACACAGATGTAGATGGTCAATGCCATTCATGCTGGTTTGTATATGTGTCAATATACATACATAACAAAATCATATTACATTGTCTATATGTGTACTGTTCTATATGCGTAAATGGTGGTATTCAAACCATCCACCTCCAAGCTATATCTATTTTCGATTTAGAGATTTCATCAATAACTTGGGGGGGTATGCCATGATATGCTTTCGTCCATGGTGATTCTTGGGTCAGCCATCGCAAGGGCCAGAACTTGCGCATCAACAAAGGAGGATCCCTCCGCCGGGGACAAATTTGCTGGAATAGCGATGCATAGTTTGAATGTTTGTTGATTTTTTGGGACCTGCGGCTATGGAATGGTCTGAATTGCTGTGGATTATTTGGGATTTGTTTTGGAACAGTGTGAATTGCCATGGAACTTTTTTTGGATACACCATGCACACCATGGGCGTATACCATTCACATCAATCCATTGGCTGCTATGGATGCGGATGAGCAGATCATCCAAGATGCAGGCGGCCGCTGTCAAAGTTTATTGAGCTTGGCGAATCTGAAAGTGGATAAATTGCCTGAAATCGATTGCCAAAACATGGAAATGGATTGGTTTGGATGTGCCACCAGCCACCAGTCACCAGTGGTTCGATTGCCAAAATTGTTGGTTGATTGTTTTGGAGTCACCACAGCTGCAATTTGACATCCAAGCATCCAGCTGCATCAAAGTTTCCTGTTGCCTCATGCCTTGAACTCGTGAGGGTTCTCCATATCTTGACAACTGTTTGGCCGTTTTAGACTAGGTTTATTTTCTCCAGTAATAGGACTAATGTCAATGTCAATGATTGGTTGATTGACATTGATGGACTAATATTTGTCATAGGGGTTATAGGCGACCAGCTATGCAATGCAAATCTTTATTTCCTGTTGTTTTTTGACCATCACACGATGCCCCAAAATTGCATCACCAAAGAAGCCCTGCTTTGGTCATACAATTATTCATGTGGGGTACTGGTTGAGAGTACATGGGGAGTATGATTATCAGGGTGAACAAGCAGCTGACGGGCCACTCCCAAGTGCATTGTTCAGATTTGACCCTCCCAACACGATCAGTTTCATTGTCATCATTCAGATGATTAATTCATTCAGATCAGATTTTGACCGTCAGTTTGTTCCACCTGCGCAGCAAGGTGATTTTTCGGCATGGCTGGGATGATTAGGCATGATTTTGCATGCTTGATTTCACTTGTTTAATGTAGATGGCATGGCTGTTAGGATGGTAGGGTTGATGACCTGTGTGAGTAAGGAGGGCACAAACAGCCACCGATGGGTACGGAAGAACCCAAGACGATTGACTTGCGATGAGGCCCCCCCGGTGAGGACGGAAGAACCTCAAGACTTCTAAAGTTGGTTGTTCACTGGTAGATGGCTTTGTTGAGATACTTGGCTCTAGCTGCCCCCCTGTAAGTAAGCATGTCTGTCTCTTGCAAAGTTGCGGTGCATATGGCGCTAGAAGCTTGGCTGATAGCAGCTGAGGGGCAACAGGCAAGTCAGACAATCTCGTGCGATGATGAGCGAAAGGGCTATGGACCAAGAACTCCAACTACTGAGGTTGAAAGTGACTCAGATCAGAGTCTTCCAGGAGAAATGGTGCACAAAGCGCTTAGGAACTCACAGTGTGCCTTGGCTTCTGCCTCTGAAGATGTTGGGCGAGACCGCACTCCACGACGAGATGCCACCATCCCTGCGTACTTCCAGAGTCCGTGGGCCAAGCCGGGCGTAAGTGACCAGAAGATGCTCAGATCCAGTGATGAGTTAGTCAAAGCCTTGAGTGAGTGGACTGAGAAAGCCAACGCTGCCACAAGGCAGTCGAGAGCTGATCTTACAGTCACGTTTGTCCCAGCCCCCAGTATTGTGTGTGAAAGTCAGCTTCACCAGCGCGTTGCGGCAATGGGTGTTGATGTTTTTCCTAAGGGAACCCCAACTACTTCGTTGAAGTGTCCTTTTGGCATTCAAGGGGGCCAGGCTGGACAGTTCTCAGTAGCAATTGTTTTCAGCAAGGAGCCCCTGGTCAAAGTGACCATCCAGATGCAGCGTGCAAAGGGCAACGTTGTGGCTAAGGCTAAGAGGGCGATGTTTGACACTTCTGTGCTCATGTGTTTGCTTCCCTTCCTTGGCGCGCCCGTCAGTGTTACAGCAAAAGCTGGCACAACAAAGGGCCAGACCAAAGGGGGATGTAAAGAAAACATGGTGCCTCTAGTCAAGGCACAAGCGGCTGGAGGAATAGAGTTTTGGAAAACTCCGGGCCGTTAAGCCCCAAGATTTCTCTACGAATTCCTGTGATAAACAGGGTTGCAAAGACCGCTACCCTATCTGCCCAGTGTTTCTTACTTTGTCTAAACGCTGGCCCTAAGGGAAAACAACGCACAGCCGTGTGGCTGATTGCTGTTGTTTGCGCTGTTTTGTTTCTTGTTGTTGGTGTTGTTGCTGTTGCTGCTGCTGTCGTCGTTGGTTGTGGTTGTTGTTGTTGTTGTTGTTGTTGTTGTTGTTGTTGTTGTTGTTGTTGTTGTGGTTTTTGCTGCGCTGGGTTGTGTTGTTGGTGTCGCTGCTGTTGGTGTTGCTGTGTTGGTGAAGGCACCTCTCAGAAGCTTTCCCGCAGGCACTTGAAAGTTCTCAGGATGAACAGTCTCACGCACTTAGTTTCGGATTGGCTCAATGCCGATCCCAAGAATGTCGAATCGCTGGCTCTCATCAATGATTTTCAGCTTGTTCTGGGTCTAGCTCCCCACAATCCTAGAAATCTCATGGAAACTGCGTCTGGCAGGGTGAATGCTCTGGAGCCTCTTGTTACCACAGTGCAGTTTTTGAAAGGATTTCTCAAGGACACAATCTGCTCTGCAAGAAGGTTTGTGACTTCGTACGAAACAACAGCCGCGCCGTATGCTGGTGGGGTTCATACCACTTGCAGTGTTGAGGCGGATGTGGCCGACACGAACATGCAGGACTTGCATTTTGCTACTTTGAACCCGGGAAGAACTGGCTTCCTGACTTTAGCAACTGATGAGATTATGCATTGGAGGGTGCTGCAGATTACCCAAACCTTACGGGACAAAGGTATTGTGGTATGTTTCTTACCAGGAGCGAGGTTACCGCCTGGAGCAGTCTTACCAGATAATTGCCCTTTTCAGTACATTGGTGCTAAGTCTTCGGGTTGGGATACTGTTGGTGCTTTTGTCGACAACAGTTTTACTGAATTTGTTGAAGTAGTTCAGTGCGGTGACAATGACAGGATTCTGTGGCTGAAACTTTGTGTGCAAGATCAGGTTGTGATCTTGGGTGGGTTCTATGCAGCCCCAGGCGGGGATGAGACAACTTGGCAACAGGTTTTTGAAGACAAAGCCCAACTGGTTGCAAGGTTTCCTGGTGCGAGCATTTTTATCTCAGGCGATGGCAATGCTCATTTTCAAGGTATAGCTGTGCATGACTCCGGTTGCCGTTGTCTCCAATGCTTTCAGCGACCTGCTGACCGTCGTATTCAACAACTAGTTGAGGACTCTGGTCTATGTGTATTAAATGAAGCTGTCCCTACACATGAGTCAGGCTACATTTTAGATGTCATCATTGGAGAGTCTACATCGCCCAGAGCGGAGACGCATGAAGAAGAAGTTGGCGGCTCTGACCATCGCCTAGTCAGTTTGAAGTTGTCGTCCTGTCGTGTGAAAAGAGGTGAAGATCCCCCAAATTTTGTTTATTGGGCTTTCCCTGACAAGTGGCATGATGTTCTTTCCAGAATTGAGCCGGCCCTGTTGTTGGCTATTTCTTGTGTTTCTGCAACCCTCAGCGAAATTCAAGGTGCACCACAGATGCCGCCTAAACGTAAACGTGCTTTATTAGAAGCTTGTGCTTGGGTCCGTGAAGCTATCTATGTTGCTGCTGGGCATTTAGGGACATTAGTTGTTGCTAAGGTGGCGTCAAGGGGCAAACGCAAGAGTGAAGAGATGACTTCTTCCGACCCATGCCAGCAAGTCGCTGCCAACTTAGAACATGTCAACCAATATGCCAGGTTACAAGCCAATGATCCAAACAAAGCCACGGCCTTTTTGTCTTCATTCATCAGGCGCTCTAAAGCCTTTAAGGTTGGTCTTCTTGATCCTGTGAATCATTCAATCCTGAGCTGCAAAACTTCGGCACAGGTAGTAGCGCAGGACTTGCTTGAGCGTGCGGATAATGATTTTCCGGTCAATGAAGAAGCAAGGACGCAAGTTGATAACCTGGTCAAGGCAATCCATAGGATGAAAGCGCCTGCGAGTGGAGTTCTTGAAATCAAGCCATTGTCAGAGGGTTCGACAGCCGATAATACCCAGCTATACCACCGAGGTGAACTCAATGATTGTATTCGCAAGGTATGTTCAAAGAAAACGTCGGTTCACTTGCCGCTTGCTGCGCTCAAAAATTCAAATGAAGCCAGTCTTACCCTCACTTTAGTGCTGTGCAATTTAGGGCGGGTATGTGAGATGACTCCCAGCATCTGGAGCTTGCGGCAAGTGACTCCGATTCGAAAAGCTGGACCTAAGCATGTAACGCAGCTTGAGAATCTAAGACCTGTCAGCCGAGCTAGTGATATGTCAGCCATTCAAGATGCTTTGTGGCTTTTGAGATGTAAGCCATTTATCGAAAATCATACTGGTCCGTCTCAATTGGGGGGCAAGTTTGACTGTATTGCCATTGTGGTGGCACTGGTGGTGCATGCGCAGGTCCGACAGTACCAAGGCCTTCTTACCTATTTCCTTTTCCGAGATCTGAAATGGGCTTTTGATGTCGCTGATCGACAGCTCATGCTTTTGTCATGTTATATGGCTGGGATAGTGGGCACTGAATGGCTTCTCCTGTTTGATTTCTTTAAGCAGGACCATGCTATAGTCATTATCTGCGGTTTTCTTTCTAGTGTGATGAAGCTGGCAGCTGGGATTCCGCAGGGAAGACGGTTCAGCTTACACACTTTTACAGCAACCATGAGAGTCTTACAGGATATCATGAACCAGGCTGCTGCTCCATCAAGGGCTGTTTTACCGCCTTGGGCCCGAGAAGCTTTGGAAGGTACTTGGACAGCGTTGGCGCCTGTTCCACAATCCGTTGCCCCAGGATTGGTACTTGACCCCATGCAAGCTGCTGCTACAATAAATCAGGTGTTGCAGTCGCAAGGGCCTGAGCCTGCTGCTGTGCTGGCTGGACAATTGCTGGGTCAAATGCCGGCTTTTCATGATAGAGTCAGGTGCGTTGAGGCGTTGGGGAGCGAGAGCCTTGGACCTCTACTCTTTGTTGATGACATTGCTTGCCCCTATCCGGATGATATTTCCGCTGAACAAGTCATGACCCACGGTCTAAATAAATATGCTGAACTGGCAAAAGCATTGTTCAATTTTGGGCCGCAGAAAACTGCCACAATGGCGTGCTTTGACGCTCCGCCTTGCTTAGGCCACGTTGACACTTATAAGCTGTTGGGCGTCCAGGTTGACAAGGATTTGACTTTCAACAAGCGGTTAGAAATAGTAGTTGCAATGGGAAAGTCGGCTTTTGACGAATTATACCACATGGCTGAATCTCTTGGGTTTGCGATCGCTGCTGAAGTAGCTGAAGTCCAAGCCAGGCTGGAGCCTTTAGTTCTATTTGGGTCCGAACTTTTAGTCTTAGCTGACAATGCTGAGCAAAAACTTAACCGCTTGCAAGCGGAATGGGCGCAAACAATCATCGGAACTCATCGTTGCCCTCGGCTCAGGCACCGAATTGCAATCAGAGAATGCGGATGGGGATGCAGGTTAGGTACCAAGATGGTTGTCAAAGCCATAACCTTCCTCAACAAGCTTTTGTTGTTGCCGGCCACAAATCCCATTTTCTCCTTGGTTCAGATTGCTTTGCAACTACCTTGCGATACGTGGGTTCAGCGTGTTGTTCGTCTCATGGAGGATCCCAGGCTTCGATCTAACATCCCATTTTTAAGTGAGTGCCAAAGCTTTACCCCTGACCTGGTGGAGGCTGCTCAAAACTGCCCAGCTACACGTCGTCACTTAGTCAAACAATATAAGAAACTGATTGTCGAACCGGCGTTTTGTGAAGCTGACGGAGAGGCATGGTGGCAGGCAACTCATTTCAATGTGCAGGGCATGTATTCCTTCCGTGCGTTGGATTCTGACCCTGTACTTTTTCTGAAATCGGTTGCAGGTCAAGTGTCTTGGAGATTTGTACGTATTTGGTGGATTATCAGGTTGACAGGACTCTGGCCAGTTTCTCTCTTCTCCCCGTTGCCTTGCTGTGCAAAGCTCCCACGGTGCAGTCAATGTGATGCAGTAAATATTTCTGCTGTCCACACAATATGTGGCTGTGATGTCAAAGTTGGGTGGCAGGCTTGGGTACGCAGCTTGTTCACGCATGGTGACTGCCAAACATCCTTGAACCAACGAATTTTTTTGGTTGGTAGACGAGTTGGTGACGAATTAGCCAAGCACTTCTGGGAAGGCAATGTAAATGATGTTGGCCACAAGGCCAGGATTGAAACGTGGGCAATGAACCGCGTGCAGTGTTAAAAGTTGACTGGCTGGATGGATCCGGGCGTGTGTGTGTGTTTTTTTTTTTAGGTGTCCCTTGCCTGAACGCTCTCAACGAACAAAGAAGCAAGATGACATTGAATGTCATGTAACGCATGCTGCACCGACCCGCAGAGTCCGCCTCTGGGGTACCGCGCACATGCGCGACTCACGGTTCCAGTTTTTGTGCTGCTATAGTCAGCGCAACGCTGAGCTGTTGAGGTGTGAACAATTACAATTACAATTACAACAGGCTCTGTTTTCAAAGGATTGCCCGAGCCCACAGCATTTCTCAGTCCTTTGGTTTGAGAGATCCCGCAGCATTTCCTGTCACGTTTGATGAACAATGAATAGTGATTCACATTGGCTGGAAGGTTCTCTTTCACAGGATTTCTCAGGTAGCATGATACATGTACATAAATAGATTCAAAAGACAAAAGATAGATATATTGCTGATATAGATGAATTGCCACGTAATTCCAGTCATCGTGATTGGGATTGGTTTAACCTGGCTTTGCAGGAACTGTACCATCACAGCTCTATGCATTTTACAACCAATGAAAACGATCCTGTGTAGCAAGATGCGCCTTCACAACTGCATTGCCGCAGGATGTATTCGCAAGTTCATGGTGGAGCATTTTGAATTCATCCAGAATACCCTGACGGAAGATGAGTTCAAGGTGTGTAACTTGTCACGAATCGACACACCAGTGAGCCTGGATTCCAAATGCCTGCCAGGAGCATATTAATAGGAGATCGATATGTAATGGACCCACCGTATTTGATGGTATATCACCAGCTATTGATGGTAAAAAAGCTAGGGGCAGTTTATTGATATATCATTACGAATGGAATCCAGGCAAGTTGGATGGAACCAACCACTTTCAATCACTGGGTTGCTTGACGGGAAGGTCTATAGGAAACCTGTGCTTTAAACACCAATTATGGTGGCCTGTAGATTTTCCCATCAACCATTTGGCAGTTTCTCAAAATCCCAAAATCATCCCATAAATTAAATTTCATTTTCAGTCATAAATGCATCATTTTTTCGGGGTTCCACATTTTAAGAAACACCCAATTCAATGAATCACATCTCTGCCAAATTGTTTGTGTTCCCGCTACGGATGGTGGCCTCAGCTGTGAGATACAATGGCTCAATCGCAGGAGCTATGGGGATTTCTTAAGCCATTACGAACCCCCAAAGGTGGTTGATTTATTACTCAAACCACCATATGCATCACATATTGGGGCCCACCTTTTTTTGGAGGGGGCATGGACCAAAGCTCACGATGCCGCCCTAGGCCCAGTTTTGAGAGGAAGACATCTAACATTCTTTTTGTTTCCACTCCTTCGGTTAACAAACATTAACATTGGTCATACTGACGACATGAATAGTCATACACCCAGTAGAAAGAATACGATCCTGCACTTATTAGTGTTTTTTGAGAGATATGTATTTGATTGTGCTTTAATTTACACATGCATATGCTATGTGGATAGCATGACAAGTCCTCAGTTTGTTGTGCTATTTGTGTTTTCAACTGCTGCTTCACTTCATCTCTCATTTGTTTTGCAAAATGAATGCAAGCATATGTTTAGCCCTAAACTGATAGAGACAGTTTGGCAAAGTGGTGCATTGCCACGGGCCCGCTTCTGTATACTGAACCATCAGGTTATCCATCGAACTTGTGGGCACTGATGCTCTTCCAAATATCACATTTTACTATTGATATTTATTCTAGATGTTTATCCTATGCTTGGTGTGGTAATTTTAGAGCAATATTTGCAGGCTGACACGATGATGATGACGATGATGATGACGACGACTATGATGATGATGACGACGAGGATGATGATGATTGATGATGATTGATGATGATGATTGATGATGATGATGATGATGATGATGATGATGATGATGATGATGATGATGATGATGATGATGATGATGATGATGATGACGGAATCAGAATGATTCATTTTTGTACGATCTGATGATGATGATGATGATGATGATGACGGTATCAGAATGATTCATTTTTGTACGATCTTGCAGTAGGTAATAAGATCCACAATGATGGTGGAATATCGTGGAAAATCCCCTAAATGAAGGGCTGCTGGGTGTGTCGTGGAATAGCTCCTAAATACCAAGCAGCCTAGCAAGTCTTTTGTGGCATTTGGCCCTCCGGTCATGCAGCGGGCTTCACAGCTTCAAAATGGTATCGAGATTGTCCAAGAAGTCTTTGAAACCTAAAGCTAGTCAGCTTGTTATTTTTTTCCAGTCCAGTGAACCCACTTGAACTCCTTTCCAACAGCAATTGCTCATTTGGTTGCCTACGGAAGCCAGATTAAATCTAGAATGAGTATGGAATTGTATTGTTGAGCATTATCATGAAAATTCATTACCCACACAGTTCTTGCTGTGCAGACTAATTCGTGATGACGCACCTCGGATGCTTCAAACTTCAGGGACGACAAGAATGATGTTTTGCCAGGGGGCAGTGATGCTTTAGTGATGGTTGAACATGCTACGCAGCAGACCTAGAATTCTTCCAAGCTCTCCTCACAACCTCTGTTGATAACTGGGAATCTCTACGTTTTCGTGGCAGAAGACAGGAGACGCCACTCCGAGGTAAGGATGGCCTGATCTCCCAACTGCGCATGAAGCCGAAAAACTTACGGGAAGAGGTGCCAGACCAAGTTCAGCGAGTTGGGTGGTTGGGTGCTTGGGTGGGTGGTTGGTCGGTTGGGTGGTCGAATCGATGGTGTGGTAAATCCATCTAGACTAGAATACATTATCAGTACCTGCTAAGGGTGAACAAAAGCCATGCTTCAATCCATCACTCTTTGGTGGAGTTCTTGGTCTATTCTGAGCCTTCACGAAGCTGCTTGATGGGAAGCACTGCTGGAAAAGCTAAAGAAGTTGGCACTGGTGGATGCTGTTGGTGGCAGAACGTCGATGTGTTCCGTGCTTTGGTGTCTTTCAATGAAAAACAGACCGAACACATATCTCTTTGTGATGAGGTTGGGGATTGGGGACCGAATCCGGTTTGAAACCAGTTTATTCGTTTCTCAACTGTTTCTTGAAATATATTGAAATCAGGTGGGGGTTGACTTTTCAATATATTAAATGAACCCCGAATCCCTACATTTAAATATATTCTACATCAATATGAAATTGATGATTTATTAATGAGCCCCTGATCCCTACATGTTAAAATCATCAAGACTTGGTTGACTTTCCATGAAACTGTCATGATAAATAATCATCCCCCAATCTTCTACATCAAGATTCGGTTGACTTTTCATGATGGTCAATGTCAGGTCTCGAAACTGCCATGGCCATCCTTCTCCCCATCCAGCACTGGCACCCATTTACGGCTCCTAGGCTCCTAGTGTCCTGTGATATGCAGGGGAAAGCTTCAATCACATCCTTCATTTGTTGTTTGCCAGCATGACTTGAATTTGAGACCTGATTGTTTGATGGATATCTTTGCTTCGTGTATTTTGTTCTGGTGTGAGTAACGATTTCGCTTGTGCAGACCACGATTCACAACTGACAGTCCTTTCTTGCTCGGATCTGCCGCACCCAGAGGGCAGAAGGACATGGTACGTTGTTGCCACCACTATTCAGCATAGGAAAGCATTGCATAATCAAACATTATCAAGCGACTATTCACTGACTGTCAACTACTAAGTATTAGCCACTAGCCAGCATAATCAACAATTACTTTATAGCAATTATTGGCCAACCATCGTCGTTCAGCATGATTGATCATTAATCATTACTAACCAGCTAGAAGGTACCATGAACCAGGATCAAGATTGTGAGTGATACATCACTACCCACCCACGAGGATGAGCATCTGACAATTGACAATCATAGACAATCATCAACAACTAATAGTGATGAACTATGGGTGACCATCAGCAACCATTAACAACCATCAATCATCATTAATCATGATAAACCATGATAAACTATGATAAACCCCATTGTCCCACTAACGATCATCAATCAGAATCATGAACCATGACCATCCATCATTATTTGCATGGTAGTGAATTTCATGATGATGCAGCACCATTCACCACAATCATGACAATCCACCCATTTGATTCTTATCCACTAGCTTAGTAACAGAATGGATGGATAAGAATGGAAGAATAAGATACAGTAAATTTGATGATGATAATTGATAATCTGAAAATCTCAATGTCATCACAATCAAATGATAATTTGATGATGATAATAATTTGATGATGATAATAATTTGATGATGATAATTATAATTTATAATTGATACTGAAAGCAGCGCTGTGAGCGCCTGCGTTTTGCAGGGTTTCAATTTTCTAGGTTTTTGCTTGGAATAAGTACTTTTATTGGCCTGATCATTAAAATCTACTTCTGCAGCACTTAGCCAAACCAAAAAAAACAAAAAAACCAAAAAAAACAAAAAAAACAAAAAAAAAAAAAACAAAAAAAAACCAAAAAACCAAAAAAAACAAAAAAACCAAAAAAACCAAAAAAACCAAAGATCTGAGGGAAATGTCTGGGACTTGAGGTCCTGCAATGGTTGCTGGATTTTTGTTTTTTTTGGTTTTTTTGTTTTTTTTGTTTTTTTTGGTTTTTTGGGTTCCCGACCCTCGGAGTGTCTCTGGGGGCCCTTGGGAGTTCCGACCCTCGAAAAAAATATGGAAAATAGCAACTACTCCAGTGATCAGACTAGTAGTTATGACAACTTTGTTAATTTTTTTTGGCGCCAGATTAATTAATAATCTAGATTAATTTGAAGTCTTCCTTCAGCACAATGCTGGCTCTCAGCACTGGTCTTCTTCTTATCTTCTGCTTCTTATTTGCAGCTGCCTGATTAATCCTGATGCGCATTTCCTTTTGCTACTTGTATCATGCTATGGTATTTAGTTGACTATTCTAGGTGTATCTAGGTGTAGGCAAGGTGTAGGCAAAATTTATTTGATATGCCTATACCATTGTCCTTTGAACAAATTCACATTCATGATGCTTAGAGTATTTTGCTAATAGCAAAGATTAGTTAAATATAGTTTTAGTAGATTTAACTTACTATACCTACATAATTGCATTGCTAGCATATGAAACCATGCCAGGAATATGCAGAATTGAGGCAGGCTCTGTCTATTGTGGCTAGATCATACTTAGGGTGTTCTTTCATTTATAATTAAAACCTTTTGAGGAATAAGACCTTTCAAGGAATGGGCATAGTTTATGCATGTTTCATTTGATTAAGTTTAGTAGGTCTTGTATTTAAAGGTAACTTTATTTGCTGTATCTAGGTTACAGTGTTGATGGTAGATGTGGGGCCATTACAAAGACATGTCAAGTTTAAACAATATTTTCTTGCCATGCTTCAGTTTTACCAAGGGATAAACATGGTTAAGGCAGAGTTTATTTATTGCCTTGAAATCATTATATTCATGCTACATGTTGGAATATTATCAGTACAAAATTTAGGCAGGCTTCATTTGCTATGTCTGGATTACTATATTTTATGTATACAATTTTTTTATTATTACTAGACTTCACTATAAGAGGCAAATATTAGGTCATTAGAGGGATAAGTATAGTTTAGGCAGAACTAATTTACTGTACTGTATCTACTCTACCTAGAAATAAAAGCATTATTGGTATATATATATATATATATATTAGGCCATCAAAGAGTTGTATAGATTTAGGCAGGCTCTATTTACTGTGCCAATATTATACCTAGATCTTGGTTTTATGTACAGCTCTTGGATATTGAAAAGGATAAACCTAGCTTTGGGAGGCTTACTGTAGTTTAGTACAGTTTGATTCTGTATTTCATGGATTTTTTGTTGAATTCAAAGTACGATATCTTTGCAGACTTAGGCCATTGCAAGGATATACAAGATTTAAGTGCCTTTATTTGATGTACCTATAATGGAATCAGACATTGGACTCTTTCAACAAATTCTCAGGGATGAGGGTCAAATCTAAGCCTCCAAATGCTATTTTTATCGATTTTTACGGGCGCTCAGGACGCTGGCCTCTCAATTGATAATATAATACTTGATAATTCTCCAAACCATCAGCAACATGGGCACCTTGAAGCCCCGCCGGGCACCGCTGGCACCACGGCAGGCGGTTCGCTTTGGTCGTCAGATGGGCGACCGAAGCTTCGATTTCGGGCGCCGAGAACGGGGCGCTTGCTTCGTGGAGAGCGTGACCCTGGAGGCCTTTAAGAGTTGCTTGGCAGTCTCCAGGTTCAGAAGCTTCGTGGTGAATTGGTGTAGCTGGTTCGAAGCCGGCTATCAAGTTGGTTACGAAGTTGGTTAAGGTGCTGAATTATTGCTGATGGTGGTTAAGCTGAGAACCGGTCCTATACAGCTGGGTGGTTCGTGGTGGTTATTCAACTGGTTATTGGTTGTTCAAACAGCTTCTAGAGCTTCAATAATCTTGGTGTTTGGCAACCATGGACTCAGCTGGTCAATAAACAAGCTTCAAAGCATCGAGTTGGTTAAGGGGAGTTCTTGAGACTCAAGATTTGGCAAGATTTTGGAGTGTCGAGTCCTTTGGGGGCGGTCCCAAAGTCAGCGAAGCCACGCACATTCAAAGGAATGGCTAATAGCTTACGAAAATGGTCACATTCTGTGTAGACATGCTGGTAAGACGACAAGATCGTTGTGAAAAGAAGCCATATCTAAGATTCTTAGATGACAAGGTATATCATAGCTGTGTAGCTTTCAATCCTCATAGAACCTAAATGATCCAAAATGCATAAGAGGACATAATGATCAATTACTTTACAAGCCAAACTTGGTGCCTCTTCAAACGAAAAAAGTACGTGTGCATTGTATATGCCTTGTATTGCAAACATGTGCATCCTAGGTCAAGTCAAAGTTGAAGGCCACGGATTGATTGAAGTAATTTGAATTTGTTTGATAAGCAAACACGTATATTAAGACGTGTACATATCATATTGTATACACACGTGTATTTTCCATACTTCTATCAAGTTCTATGGCAATACATTTGCACATTGTGTGTGTGTCATAGTTATACATTCATCTTATTTATAGATGCATCCTTCCTTAGACGTACATCGATACATATGGGTATGGGCCAAAATAATGATTGCTTTATTTTGGCAC
This sequence comes from Symbiodinium kawagutii, assembly GCA_009767595.1. Lineage (NCBI taxonomy): Eukaryota > Dinophyceae > Suessiales > Symbiodiniaceae > Symbiodinium > Symbiodinium kawagutii. The sequence continues at coordinate 956,457 of VSDK01024487.1, forward strand.
ATACCCATATGTACGTTGATCTATAGATAAACGAGTCTTGTTCACAAGGCATAGCTTGATTGCTCGATCACCCAGCCACGAGGAAAAAAGATAATTAAGTACGGAAATATCCATCCGAAACAGCACAGTTGGTCACTAAGCACTACTCACCGTTTTTGAGCCGGTTGTGATCCGCTATTCACCATGTTCGACATTCTGATGGTTATATAAATGGTTATTAGTTATTTAGCCCCTATTTACCATTATTTACTACATTGTTCTGAGTTCTTGCCCCCTATTCACCATGTTTATGAACTGGGTAAGCACTATGAATTGCTACGTAGCGAAGCGTTGGGAACCGCAACGGGTCGATGCCTCGCGACGTCGAGGCTATGTGGAGACCACCGTGATGAAAGCGCCGCAGATCTACGTCCAGGTCAAGAGTCTTGACGACGACCACGAGCCGTGCGCGCAGGGCGCGGTGCCGGTGGAGGTTCGTTGGGAGGTTAGGAAAACATGGGGTGAACGGGGGAAAATAAGGATTAATGATGGTTAATTAATGATAGGGAAAATAATGGTTTATAATGGTTAGTGATAGGGAAAATAGTGGTGAATAATGGTTAATGATAGGGAACATAATGGTTGATAATGGTTAATCATGTCGATATTGATCAACTAACAATAGGGAAAATAAGGATTACTGTCATTAATGATAGGGAAAATTGTTGTAGTGAACTAACAAACTAACAATAGGGAAATAAGGATGAATGATAGGGAACTCGGAGTACAGGGTTTTGGCCCATAGCCATGTACTGTTAAGAATTGTCTTGGTCTGAACTTATTTCATGTCTGTGATTTGTTCATTATATTTGATTGCACATGCCATGCATGTATACCTATACAGGTATCAACACACATAAAGATAGAAGTGCGCACGCAGCTTTTTAATGTGTTTAAACATGTTGGGAACATGTCTATATAAACGTATATATATATATATATCGATTTATGTATACATACACATGTTTGCACCTACAGACGCATCGGTACTGAACAACATGCACGTGCGTTTCCTGCTG
>VSDK01024487.1:957536-1011717 GCA_009767595.1 Symbiodinium kawagutii
CACGTGGGTGTCCTGCTGATCCTTTTCTTTCATGAATCTGTTGAAATCGGCAATTTTTTAGCTGTGCCCGTGCCCCGCACAGAATCGTCAAAGTAACACTTGTTTTTTGGACTCTATCAGTAAAATTCTAATGACACAATCATAAAATAGATCAAAACATCCAGATTTTTTGTTAGTCAGTCATAGATCAAGCAACGGAAATTTGAAGTAACTCGGCCTTCACAGCTGTGCTATGAACAATGATTATATATTAGTCGTCAATTCCAGCTGGTTGGTGAACGACTTACAACTGTTGGTTTATTCACCCAACTTGACTAGGATTAACTACGGAAGGCCAATTAAGAGGGTTACTGTATAATTTTAATCTAACTGATAGCTGCTGGGGGCTCACCTTTTGATTTTCACTATGATGGAGCCATTTTGTTTGTCAATGATGATGCAAAAGACAACAGTTTGGACGATGGGGGTGGTGAAAAGGCATGATATTCGGTCTCAGATCTCATGATAGTGTTGTTTTCATTTAGTAAAGTACTTTCGCACTTCGGATTAGTCAAAGCTATGCCCAGTATTTGTTCACACCATTCCGCTTTAATAAGAAGACAATTGTGGCATGAACCATGGTCAAAGGCTAGTTGCATATGTTGCCGTTGTCCACACTGGCACGGTCATGACCCTGCTGCCTTTCATAGACAGCACACATGGCCTATCATGGCCCCATTCAAAGCCGTACTGGGAGACCCCTCTACCTAACGAGAACAAAGAGATGGCTTAGAAATGGCTCACTCAAAAGCGCTGAAAGTGCATAGAAATGCAGAGGAACATGGGGAAATGCCAGGATGTTGGGGGTTTGCCCATATTGTGTGACTAAGGTTGATATGAATGTTTCTCAAAATTTGGTACACCCAAATCAGCAAATATGAATCATTTGTCATAATCAACGACTCGATGTTTGGGTTCCCGAACTTGAGAAACTACCACATTGATAAACACAATACTGATATAGTATGATATAGTAATGATGAGAGTTGTAGTGATAATGATGAGAGTTATAGTGATGATGGTAATATGAATGATGAACATCATAGTGATTCTGATGAACATGTCATGATAGTACCAAACATCACTTGTTTGGTTGGATCCTTGACGGGTATCCCTATGAGTGCTGGTTACTTCGTGGCGTTATGGAATTGCCGCACCATGATTGGTGAAACCAGAATTTGAAACACCCCGTGGCGACTGTTGATGCCACATCCCTCAACACGGCAGGGATATCCACCAACCGGGAAGCCCAATTGATCGGAGCATTTGTGCGTTTTGGATATCCACAACTTGCTTATCCAGAACTTTGGTATCACCCAAAGCACTCAGATTTTCAATGCACCCGGATTTTGTGGGCACCCCAGAGAGAAGCAATCAGATGATGTGCCCATTACGTTGCTAAGGAAAGTGCTGGAGAAAGAAGACAAGCCCTTGCCCACGGGTGCCACCCAATTTCCGGAGCCGGAACAGTTGAGGCAGCGACGGGGTCACCAGCAGCACCAGCCATGGATGGTTCACCCAGGGTAGAGCTGCAGCTTAAAAGTGCTGGACCAATGGTCCACTGGCAGATTCCGATTTCAGCGTTTCACATTTACACCAATGATTGCTGTGCATATCAATTCACTTGTTGTTTTACTTTTCGATTGGTTATGTGTTCAGACATTTTCAGAATAGCTTGCTGCTTGCTCGCGGGAGGTGCCAGTTTTACGAATCAACAGCACCAGTACCAATCCAGACTCGTTTGTTTTGACCAAGAAAACTCATGTTGTAGGAAGAAGTTGTCACTTAAATTGTAGGTTTGATATGCTTTACAAAGGGCACTCGAGTACTGGAAAGATCTGGCATAGAAATGCTGGAACATCCGAGTCACAGCGTGTCTCAAAGGCTTTTGATGTGGGACAGATGAAACCTTTGATGAAGAGGTCGTGAAAGCCCCAAGCTATTTCCATGCTTTGTTGGAAAAGAACATAAGTCCTCTTAATGAGTAGAGGTCCCAAGTGCCACTCCAATTCTTCAATTGTCAGGAGGATCATTTTTATATTTTGTTGGGGTATTTGAGCAGTTTCCGAAAACATTGTTTTGTTGATGATTGTCATGATCCCATGGTTCGGTTGATGAGTTTATATGAATTGAAACATGTGGATGGCACAAGTCTGAAGGACAGTTGTCCTCGATGTTTTTTTCGGACCTGGATGGATGTGCAACCAGTGGAGCCGAGGTCCCTATATCTGTAAGTCACCATCAATCAAGTTTGGAATGCGATAGTCCTTAAGCATTAACATAAATCCTGTTCCGAGATGATTCCAAATCGATCATCACAAGGATGAAAGCTCAGACCCATTTTTGGGATTTCGGGATACTTCCTGAACCTGTCACATGACAATCGTCATGATATGCCGATGACAAGTTGTTGCATCAGTGACAGGCGGTGGACGGGCAAGGAGAGTACGGTGTGGAACCAAGATCTGGTCGAAGGTTGGTGTGTGGTCGTTTCTAGCCATACTAGTCCAGTCTTCTAGTTGCGAAGCCAGCTATTTCTGTCAGCAAATTCTAGGGTACACCCGTGAAGCAACCGATTTTTGTATGTATGTCTTTTAAATTTGTTTTTTAGGTTCTGGGATTTGTCATGTATTTTTTAAAAAAGCTGGCCTCAATACACAGCATATAGATGTTTACATACATTTGGTTTCCTGAGAATTATGCTCTCACAGAGGTAGGCATTGAGCCATGCAAAAAGATTGGGCTACAATGAGGAATCAATCACCGGAAAAATTGGATATTGAAGTCATTCTGTAAACATGTGAATGCAATAGGATCATTGTAGCTCAATGACAATCATGTTATTTTGTTAATGCAAGCACTGAAGATCATTCTGGTAAATCATTCACCGGATTGCAATGAGCAGAATCAAATGTGATTCTGACCGCAAGTGATTAACAGTGGTTGACATAAATGGTTAATCTGTTAGTAACAATGAGCAGTAGCAAGTCAACTTGATTAATCGCCGAGTTGCCATGGCTTATCCTCAGGTTGTGCCAACAAAGTGACCAGCCTCATGGATTAGCACCAGTTGGGTTCTCCAGGGCTGGTAAACACAGGGCTCAGCTTCCACGCGTAGCGTCCTATATAAATTGCAAGTGATCTTGGTGAAAAAAGATGATGAAAGATTGTCAACTATCCTGCATATTCATAATATGTATACCCACAGTACAGGTATAAATATCTATATTTATATATATATATATATATATTTAGATATATATATATACGGCAAGACCCTATGGTTTGCCCGTGACCACAAGACCTGCCCAGTCCCCGGGAACTTCCCTTATTAACTTACTCATCAACATATAGTTCCACGGGGGTGGGACCTTTGATTACTCTCATCATCCCAAAGAAGTCGGTGTCCCCGGGAACTTCCCTTATTAACTTACTCATCAACATACAGTTCCACAGGGGTGGGGCCTTTGATTACTCTCATCATCCCAAAGAAGTCGGTGTCCCAAACCACGGGGTCTGTGCGTATATTTAGATAGATATAATATATATATATATATATATTTTTTTAATAGATATATTTTGAAGGAACAGATATGTGTTTTTTCGTGCTCGTGCTATCATCCTGGAATGTATGAAAAAGAAAAACTGTTTAACATCCCACATTTTGACTAGGGACGCTCTTTCCCACAGCTCCATCTTTCAATTGACTACATGTTTGATTGACAGTTGCGAAGCATGAACCGCGCACACTGAAGCATGATTGCCATCCTCGGTCAACATATTTGCTTTGTTTTTGGTTGTTTCTCACCAATGCATTAACCATGCAGCCTTTCCAAATGAATACATGTACAGACATGCCTTTTTGTTTTTTTGTGGTTGCGTCTGTATGTATATACATATATATTTAGTCATACACACACATATATACATATATGTATATATACATATATATACATATATATTTAGTCATACACACACACATATATATACATATATATATATTTATATATATATATATATTTGAGGTAGGGTCCTTTTGGGTTTATTCCGTCCCTATCTTTAATCATTCAGTGGCTGCTGCATCTTCTTCCCAAGCTTCGCAGCAAGAATCTTGGCACTGTCCCCAGCCACTGCAAGGAGAGGAGCCGGGGGATGCGTCATGGAAACCTGGAGCAGCGCCTGCCAAGGGACCCGGGCGGGTAGGGTCCACATCTTTTTGGTTCTAACTTGTTTCTCCTTTTCATCATTCCATCACCGCTGCGTCTTTTTCCTGAGCTTCGCAACAAGAATTTTGCCACCGCGCCCAGCCATTGCAAAGGGATGAGCCGGGGATGCCTTATGGAAACCTGGAGCAGCGCCTGCCAAGGGATCCCGGCAGGTAGGGGCCTCACAATCAATGTTTCCTCCCTTTCCACCCATGCATGTCTTTTTTAATCTCTCCCACCTTTCCCTCTCTCTGTCTCTGGCATTTTTGCCCTCGTCTTTCTCCTGTTCGGATATTGGCATCCATCTGTTGACCTTCCACGTCCGAACATCCGGTCCAACTATTGTAGTTTCCACGCACTACTCTTCAATGCATTTGCGTCTTCTATCAAGCCTTCCTTTCAGTCTTTCACTTCTCTGTCTTTATAATTGTTTTTTTCGGCAGAAGCGTCGCTCCACAGAATCAATTGATGAAGGACTCCATTACTAACACCCAAGCCGTTTCACTGATTGAACGCAAAACTTCAATGAACTTACGATCCGGGCTGGAAGAGACTGTTTTGAAACGCGTTAGGCAAGTAGATCCTGCTTTGCTCCTGGCATTGCTTGACAGTCCTCGAAATGATGTTTGGATTTGTGAGCAGGTTCGTTTCTTGGAAATGGATTTCCCGGATATTGCTTGCAGTTTGTCCAGGGGCAGAGAGCAAATCAAGGAAATGTGGGAAGCCAATCGCGCGGATGCTGCCCTTAACGGAACTTACATGCATTTTTTGTTCGAAGCCCACTTCAACGGCTATGCTGTGCCCAAGGGCAGTCCAGAATTCTCGTTGTTGCAAAATTTTTGCATCGAATGGAGGGGTGGCGAGCATATCGCACAGAATGGACCATCTTTGTTGAGGGTGAAAACCTTGCAGGATCAATTGACCTTGGCGCCATTGATCGGAAAGGTATTGGAAGAGGACATCTGATTTGCGCTCCAGATACACATCCACTCGCAGGATGCTTCCGCCTCTAGGGCATTTGCCGGATTGCGCTGGTTGGCATTATAGACTCCAATTGGATGTTTACAGATACCTCATTGAAAAATATTATGGCTTCCACGTTTCCCTGATGCTTGTCGTTGGCACGCACCCGGACAACCAGTCAGAGCCTTTCATTGATGAAGTTCCGCGGTTAGAGGAGAAGGTTGAAAGTATGTTGGCGTGCTGGCGGAGGGATGCCTGTGGGGGAGCGTCCATCAAAAGCGAGCAGGCCTTAGACGGCAGAATTGATGTTGCCAATTTTGATGTTTCCGGAGGTGCCTCTTCTTCTTTAGGGTCAATACCTATTTCCTTTGTCTTGCCTTGCGCGGGAAATTTGCTGTATTGATGTTGATTAAAGTTGTACGGTCTTGTCCGTCAAGCAAGAGCTTGCTGTTGATCTTCAGCATCTTCCTTTGGCTGTTGTACTGCTTGTGGGTGAGCGCGTCGTTCCATTGGGGGCGCCTTGGGGAGAAATTGAATTTGCAGCTTCGGCAATTGCCCATGTGGTTTTGACGCCTCGAACAGATGCCCGCAGCCAACATTTGTCGAATGCCATTCAGGAACAGCAGCATGATGTGGTGATTGAAATTACTGCCGGCCAAGAGCCAGATTGCTGCGGAGTTGTGCAGCGCACTGGGCGCAGAGAGCTCCATTTACCGGTTCTCAGCAATTCTCCAATGACCGCCCAACTTCTCCTCGATCCGCGGGCTGATGCGCAGGTCGGTGATTTCAGTGGAGAAACACCCCTCCATTTTGCAGCCATCAGTGAGCAGGTTGCTTTTTTCAAGTAATTGCCACAAAAGGACGTTTGCGCTTAATTATTTTAATTGTTTTAATTATTAGTTAAAACAGTTAAAACAATCAAAACAATTTAGACAATTAAAACAATGATCCCCCAAGGATGCCTAAGCCACTAAAATCAAATATAAAAATTCAAACAATTAAAAAACAATGATTCACAAAAGGAGGTTTGCGTTTAATTGTTTTAACTGTTTTAATTGTTTTATTTGATTTTAGTGGCTTAGGCATCCTTGGGGGGATTATTGTTTAATTGCTTTAGTTGTTTCATATTTTGAATTGTTTTAATTAATAAATAAAACAAGTAAAGCAATTAAACGCAAACATCCTTTTGTGAAAAATTGTTTTAATTTTTTGTATTTAAATATTAAAAAAATTAAAACAATTACAGCCACTATCCCCCCAAGGATACCTACGCCGCCAAATTTCATTAAAACAATCAAGACAACAATCAGAAACTTTCATAATATCAGCGCCAACAATGAAGAACAAAATAGTACCTAAAGGTCCCTCTATCATATAAACAAGTCTATATATATTTTTATTTATATATATATATATTTTACACATATATATTTGTATAAATAAGTATATATATATATATATATTTTTACATATATATAGATATATATTTTTTTCATCAATTATCAATTTAGAAATAAACAAATAAATAAATATATATATATATATACACATAGTTTGAGTCAGATACATTTACACACATATACCTTTGGGCACATTTAGTTTACTACGTACGTAAACTGAGTGGATTTGTTTCTGTCAGATGCATACATAGCTACTGAATAGGTCTATAAAAGTACACATACCTTCATGTACTTCTCTACGTCTGAATAATTATGTGTTTTCGTAAGATAGATACAATATTCAGTAGATCCCTTTTTCAAACAAATGCAAAATGTGGATATATATATATAGACATATGTATGTATACATTGTATTTTCCACATGCAATATATTCCATATACACATATGTATATATATATAAATATGTATGTATACATTGTTTTTCCACATGCAATATATTCCATATGCACATATATATAGTCCATTCCATGTATGGTATGCTCTACAACATATCTAACATGATACAAACACAATCAAACACAATTGGGCGTTTCTCAAAATAAGGGGTGCCCCCAAATCATGCATGTTTAATCATATATAGTCTATAAACCATCCATAATTTGGGGGGTTCCCTGTTGTGAGACACTACCATTTGTATCATGTTTTTCTTACCCGTATGCTCCATGTATGGTATATTTAGCTACATCTACCTTTAAGCTGACCCACATGTAGGCATATTCACCATACATGGAACATACGGGTTATGCTTTCACCCATCCTTCCAAGGTCAAGAGCTTCGGGGAGGTGGCCCGGTGGGTTCCGGTGAACGCCTCTTTGACTCCGGCGAAGCTCTGAAAAATGTGGCGCGTCGTAGTAGCGCAGGTGGGAAGTTCGCCGGCGCCATGGGAGGTTTGGGTCAACCACCGTGAGGAACCACCATAAGAAACCAACGCAGGAAAGCATCAGGGGGAGTAAGTTGCTATGGGATTAGTTTCTCTAGGATGACTTCTTGAAGGACGAATTGCAATGGGATGAATTGCCATAGGATGAGTTGCTGTGAGATTAGTTGCGATGGGTTACCGAAACATCCTGTGGTGAGAGGCTATTTAAAAACACGGTTGATCATTGGAAGCAGGTCCAAACAGAACGACCCTTTGCAGTAGTTCCTTGACTGAGCAAACTTGGTTAGTGACAGTTGATGATTAGTTGATGATTGGGCAATGGTGGTGGGTGATCAAAGATCATAGATGATGAATGTCAGATAGAACTCATCAAAAAGGTGTTGGCACACGGAGGAACTAGCCAGTCACTGTTGCTGCATGACGATGTCGGCTGGTTTTCTTTCTGCGTGACTACATGCCACCACTGTTGATATGGGTCCTGTTGTTTCTCGCACGCTGGGGGTAACTTGTTCTATTTTTTTTTGGGGGGGGGCGGGGTAGGGGATAATTAACCAAACCCTATGCTTCCAGTTGTGATAGGGAAAAATATGATGAACTGGATGCGGGTCCAAACATGTCAGTAAGTCGATTTGAGTCCATCATCGGTCGCCTCTTTGGAACCTCAGCATTGAAATTCCAGCGCTGATCCACGCTGTGGAGTCTGATGGTACCCTCTGGTAGTCCCCAACCTTTCAATGGAAAATCCACCACTGGCAACCAGGTTGGTTTACCGGAGGGCAATTCCCCAAGAAGCCAGCGATTGTAGAACCACACTGTAATCAAGTGACTGGTTGGTTGGGATGGTTGATGAACAGGGGGTGGTTCAACCACCAGGTGACTATGATTAGTGCAGCCAACTGGTCATATCTTTGGACTCGACTAGCGCCATGGTCGTTGATGCGGTTCTTTTGCCATGGAGTTATATACTCCGGTTCTGTAGTTCCGTGGCATGTCGGCAAGTCATCTCCATGAAAAAGGAGCAGATGATCGCTCAGGATACAGGCGGCAATCTACAGCCAACATGCTTTACATTTTGGTCTCAAAATCTTAGGGAATGGATGGGTGACTCCATGGTGCGCGCTGTCGCAGAGCTAACGGACTGTCCTCACAACATGTTTGCAAAGCATTGGCTTCAAAAGGATAGCAATCGCGAAAGATATGCGCAGCCAATCGATGTAAATACTGACATGTGCTTGCACTCTTGGGGATCGCTGTAATTGCCCCGTGCTTGGAACCATTAAAACACACACACAAACAATACCAGCGGGTGATGCTGATCAAGCTTTTTTGTTTGTGACGATGATCTGCAACAACCACAGTTTTAAGTGTTGCTGCAACATAAATGAAACTACAGTTGGTACAGCACCTGAACCTCAACCCCGCCGATTCTCTGAACCAGCAGAGAGCTAGACCAGCATGTTCCCTGACTGTTTTGGACTTCATGTACGCCCCAGATTCATCACAAACAGGTGCCACACCCTTCTGCGCTTGGTACATGTCAACCCAGCATGTCGGATGATGGTTTGCAACAAGTAATTTGACCAGCAGCCGGGGTATGATCTGAGTTTCAAGCGCTTGTTTGCCCTTGGGTGCTCCTCAGTCAGCATGTACAAAGCTTGGCCGCTATGGTTGGCTATGATACGCTTGGTCCACTGCAAATGGTGTGATGCTGAGCAAGACAATCAATGCATCATCAACGTGGCTTGGCTTCAGTTGATTGCCTATCCTCAGATGTTTTCATCCCTTCCTTTGGTCAGGCTCTAAAACCAAACTCCAGGATCCGAACGGTTTTTCTTTCAAATTTGGAGGAAGGCCAGCACTTGTAGCTACCGAAGTTGCAATCTAGTCCAGCAAGAAGCTGTGTCACTTTCGAATGAAGTGCACCCAAGGATTCAGTGGTGGTGAACTGGCGATGTTTTATTCGGAAGAAGTTATCGTCCCCAAGCAAGTTTTTAGTTGTTTAGTTGGTTAGTTAGCTAGCTAGCTAGTTAGTTAGTTAATCATCGTTTTTCAGGGATTCGGTTTTGGGATGAAACATCACTTCTTTGGCTGCAAATTTATCCAAGCATCAGTTGGCCATGGGCCTGTACGCAAACGGGTTCTCATGGTCGTCCTGCGCAGTTCGTGGATGTGAAACTTCTCTGTACTATGGGTCCTTCCTAGAACTTCATTATCCAGGATTATCCACTGTGCCTTCCAATGATTCTTCTTGTTGAATGATAAAACAGTTGTGCTTAGTGGTTTGATAGGCATTTTGCTTGGTTTCTAACATGTAATCATTCACAAATGGTTGGTTGACTTGCGCATAGTTTTCACGACGGGATGCTAACCACCAACCCGTGGTTCTTACAAAAATGTGCTGCTACACGTCCTCCTCTTAGTGGCCATGCGTCGGTCCAGGTTTCGAAGCATTCTCCGCCAGAGAGCAACGAGTTGTCCTACAATGGCAATGTGCTCATTACAAAAGGCCGCGATTGAAGGGTTGGCTGTGGGTCAGTTCACCCTTAGTCCCCTTGGTTCCCCTATCATTAACCATTGTTTTCTTTATTATTGTTGGTTATTACCCCCCCATTAGTTGGTTGGTTAGTATCGACCCATGGCCGGTTCAATCAGCGATCTACAGGGATTTGACTACCGTGGTTTAGGAATGTGATGAGTTGAATGATTGTTCAACATTATTATGTGACTATATTTGCGGTTAGTGATGTACTAAGTTGAACCATGGTTCGTGATGCAAGTGTTTTGAAACTAATTTGATGGGTTCTGTGATATATGTAATACTTGTTCTCATGGATTACTTGTCTCCCTATTTTCTAGCATGTGAACACCTGCGAACTCTTGTGTGAAGCCATACTGTAACTGTTCAGCGCATGATCTTGAAGTGTACCCAATCATTTGATGTAAAAACTGACATTGAGACACTGGACACTGATGAAAATTGAAAGTTATTTTCATGCATTTATCCTGTGCCAAGACCGCCTTCAGCATTTGAGGAATCTGTCATCCATGCTTGTTCGTTGAATGAACGGTTTCCTAGCAATTTCCTCCAATACGTCTTGTGTTTGAAAACATATCTTTCTGCATACATCTGCACACTATGCAGTAATTCTTCCAAAGCACCCGTTTTGAGCCTTGAAAATGTTGGATTCCAATGCTGGATTCAAAGAGTTCTCAAGCCCCTCCCTAGCCCAGACTTGGTTTGCTGTACTATGGAAGCTGGGATGGACAAATGGTTTTGAAGCCACAGCAGTAAAGTAAGGGACACAGCAAGGACGAAGCCTTTGAAAAAGGAGGGCATAACAAGGTAGGGAACATTTGCCTGTTTCATCCGGAGCAAAGACATTCGACACCTCAGGTCCAAAAAAAAGCCATCTTCAAGACGGTTCAATGCAAAACAGCAAGAAGATAATTGCAAATCGTAGCAGATCACAACGAAACTTATGGCCATAACCCTATTGCAAAGCAGCTGTTGTCGCTGGCCTTCTCAACCGACCCCAAACAAAATGATGGCCGAGACGACCTAAGTCAACAACCACAAAACTTGTCTGTGCATAGATGGGGTAATCCTAAAATGCTGATTGGTGGTTTTAAACATGTGTTCTATTCATAACATGTTTTGATTTCCCTATTAGTCACGAACCAATGGTTGGTTGACAAACATACGTTTCACAGTGGTTCATGTTAAAACCAGTAATCATTATCCGATAGTTGGTTGACTTGTGCATATTAAACCAACCAACCAGTTGGTTGCATGTTTGACCGACAAGGGCTTTTGGCATCCAGGATTTTGGTGTATGAACTTAGCACCCGTTTGCCACAACGAAGCGGGTTGACCGCGCTGCCGCGTCTCTGCGCATGTCCCATGCCGAGCCAACAAAAACGGAGCAATGACATTTCACCGGTTTTCACACGCAACGTTTGTCTCCTTAAGATCCGAGTTTTTAAACCACCTATAGTTGATGCTATATCAGGGGCACTTATATCTTGTTGAAACTGGTACGAGTACATAGTGTTGTTTCTGGATCTATAGTTGTTGTCGATGCTTCGAGCAGTAGCAGCTGGATAAGTACTACAATTCGACCTGTTCACTCATTCAACCCGACCGAGTCATCCAACAGCTGCCACTGGTGGGGCCGCCCCACTGGTGAGGTTGCCAAATCACTGCGGATTCCAGCCTCCGCATTGACGCCACTGGCACGGTCACGGTGGAGCAGTCATCGTCTCTGAGTGCTAAAGGAGATCTGAGATATCGAACTGGGTGGTTGGTTGAAAACTTGTTGGTGGTTAAAGTTGATCCTAAGTGTAGGGGATAACTTCAGCAACAATAGTGTTATATGATCTGGTTGTATGAGCGTTAATGATGGCTAATAAATCTAATAATGAATAATGGGTAATGATAGCTGATACCAGTGCTTAGACAACTACTAGAGGTGATGTTTCCCATTTTTTCTTTTTCTCCCATGTTTGGGATGGTTGGTTGACTAATATTTTGATATACAGTATGTTGATATGTGTTTGAAACCACCAACTGGTATAGAAATTGATTGTGTATATATATATATATACACATGTCAATCTATGCTGGGTTCCAAGCATGTATTTGTATCATGGGAAGAGCACTCTTGGGATATCTTGGGATGTAATTGTGATTTCTCTCTCTCTCTTTCTTTTTGTATATAGAGATATATGTATATAATGTACACACACATTGTACATAAATCCGCCGCGACCGAGCTGCCATTCTTGGATGGCGATACTTTGCGCAGAGCACCACGTCCTCAGTCACAGATGAAGCAGTTGGTGGATCATTGACTGATCGTGTTGTGGGGAGACAGCAGGACCAACTCTTAGGCTCATTGTCGTTTTCTCGAAAAAGGGAACCCCAAAATCGGATAGCCTATTACTTTAAATGGCTAGCAAAGCCTGGCACCCCTATTTTTGAGAAACCACCAAGTGGTTGATAGATGTTGATCGTGGTTGCTGATCGTGGGCTTCTTTCGACTCTTCACTCTTGGTCACGACCATGTGTGGATATCCAACTCCGTACGTTGTCGCTGCGGAGTGTTGTCCCAAGGACCAATAGGACCAGGAACAACCCGCTTCATCAAGTGTGAACAGCGGATGGACTGCGTAAACCCCAGCATCAACTTGGTAAGTTGCCCAACTTACAGCTAGCAATGGCCCACGCATTCCCATGGGCACGATACAGTATTGATATAATAACATTGTATTGGTAGTGATTAACGGTCAATCTTGCTAACTTGGGATAATGCTTTGAAACTAGACTATCGACCGACAACCAACAACTATTAATAGGCATGCTGAAACATCATCAACCAATCAACCATCAACAAACCATCATTCAACCATCATTAGACCTTCAACTACCACCACCACAACGACCACCACCACAACGACCACCACCACCCCGACAACGACGGCGACGACGACAATCAACAACCATCAACAACAATCAGCAAAGATCAACAACCATCACCAACCATCATTATTCATCACCGACAATGGTTATTGTTGCTCAGCAACCCCTATGATAAGCACCACCCAAATCATCGCCGAATCATGAGCACCAGGAGATGTGACCATCAACGGCAGCAGCGTTTTCATCCACCAGAGCAGCATCACCTCGTCCGCATGGTTGCAGTTCGTTAGTTCCACCAGTGCTTCGTCAGCGTAACATGGGGGCTGCATAGGCGACTACAAGGAGGGTGGGGTCGGTGGGTTGGTTGGTGAGCATAGTTAGGGGCGATTGCCATGCCCGTTCATTTGGGCTGAATGGGCTACAGCACATATATCTTGACCCTGAATAGTCAAAATCATGGGTGAAACACCAAGCAAGTTGATCTTGATGGAATCTGGGGCCTCAAAATTTGCATCCCAACCGACGAGTCCTCGCAGCCTTGCAACATGTTACAGGGATAGCTTGTCACCAAACATCCCAACGCCTGGTTCTACATTCCGGGTGGAACCACTGTTTTCCATGATCAACTGAGATATTCAGACTTTCAACCACTAGTATTGTAAACTGAGATTCTTCACCACTTAATCATCAAGTCCCTGGCAGTGACCCACTGGGTGCCTGAGGTGCTGATGGTAACACCTCGCTTGGCCTCGAAGTGATCGACTCAAACATCCAAGGCGCAGAGCAAGTGCTGCCGGCCTTGGTGGATCCGCTGATGGCCTCCATTTTTTTGGGGGATTTCTCACAACAGGAGAGCCCCCAAAATGGTTGGTTTATTGGGTTTATCATAACAGGTAACCCCCCAACATGGTTGATTATGGTTGATTTATTATTGAAAATGATTTTCCAAATGGATGATTTGGGGGGTCCCGAAATTTCAAGAACCCGCCATCTTTTTGGATGGCAGGGATGTGCAGTTGGGGATCGTTCAATGGGATTCAACCATGGGAGCCTGAAAAGGTAGGTGATATGTTTTTATATGTATATATTGTGTATTTATTTAATTTCATTTATGAATAAGTTCTGTTTATATATATATATATATATTTATTTACTTTTACATATATTTATATATATATATGTGTATTAATTACATGTAAGAGTAACTAGAGTCAGTCTATATACTTTATATATATGTAAAAATAAAAACATATGTTTTAATCTACATACATTGATGTAAGATTACATCAAGCAATGATGACATGTTTTCATTGACTGGTTTGCAGTATGCTTCGAGCTGTGACCTACGAACTGTGCCATTTAAGTCAGGCTGGCCGCGTGGGCTGAATAGACATGGACTCAGTGGCTACGCCTGGTGATGATGTTGGTTGGCTAAAGATGGTTAGTTAATGAATGGCTTACTGTTGACTGCAGAGGATCAGAACCGATGATGATGATGATGATGATGATGATGATGATGATGATGATGATGATGATGATAACGATGATGATGATGATGGTGATGATGGTGATGATGATGATGTTGATGATGATGTTTGATGATGATGGTGATGATGATGATGACGATGATGATGATGATGTTTGATGATGATGATGATGATGATGATGATGTTTGATGATGATGATGATGATGTTTGATGATGATGATGATGATGATCATGATGTTTGATGATGATGATGATGATGTTTGATGATGATGATGATGATGATGATGATGATGTTTGATGATCATGATGATGATGTTTGATGATAATGATGATGATGATGATGTTTGATGATGATGATGATGTTTGATGATGATGATGATGTTTGATGATGACGATGATGATGATGATGTTTGATGATGATGATGGTGATGATGATGCTGATGATGATGATGTTTGATGATGCGGATGATGATGATGTCTGATGATGACGATGATGATGATGATGATGTTTGATGATGATGATGATGTTTGATGATGATGATGTTCGATGATTATGATGATGAGGATGATGATGTTTGATGATGATGATGATGGTGATGATGATGTTTGATGATGATGATGATGATGATGATGGTGATGATGATGTTTGATGATGATGATGATGATGATGATGGTGATGATGATGGTGTTTGATGATGATGGTGATGATGATGTTTGATGATGATGATGATGATGATGATGACGATGGTGATGATGATGATGATGTTTGATGATGGTGATGATGATGATGATGATGATGATGATGATGATGTTTGATGATGATGTTTGATGACGATGATGATGTTTGATGATGATGATGATGATGTTTGGTGATGATGATGATGTTTGATGATGATGATGATGTTTGATGATGATGATGATGATGATGATGATGATGGTTGATGATGATGATGATGATGATGATAATGCTGATGGTGATGATGTTCGATGATGATGATGACGATGATGATGTTTGATGATGATGATGATGACGATGATGGTGATGATGATGATGATGTTTGATGATGATGATGATGATGATGATGATGATGATGATGATGATGATGTTGGATGGATGATGATGATGATGATGATGATGATGTTGGATGTTTGATTGTCAGTAGGTCCTGTTGGAAGGCACCATCCCTGGGATCCATCCATGCCCGGGGCCAGCGAGGTGCCAGGATCGACGTGAGCAGCAACAGCAGTGCTGTGACTTTCGACGGGAACAGCTCGCTGTTGGTCACCGATGCCAAGCAGCAGCTGCTCGTCCGGGCTGCACGCTTCTTAGTCACTTGGCGATGGCAAGGGATGGGAGGAAGTGGCTGGCGCGATCTGTGAGGCGCGGCTGTCAAGCTGCGACTCCGAGGGGAGAATCACAGCTCGAGCTGTGGAAAATGTTCGGCCCAGCATTGTCGACAAACCAATTTGATATATCATAATTTGATAAATTAAATGAATTCAAAGTAGAAATCGTTTTTGACCCTTGCTTTACCAACCCTTGCTGGTGGGTTGCTATGCGGCGGTGTAGGCATGCACTGCGACACCGAAAATACATTGCAAGTACATAGCCTATACAGACGTTTCATTGAGATTTATGACGTATCTACTTCAGTGGTTGATTATGATGAATTTTTAATAAGGGGTTTTGGTATTGAGGAAAGGGATTTAGATGATTTCTGAAATCGTTGCTTTTCAGACGCGCTCATGGAACAAATGCCCAAGGGGAACAAACATGTTTTCCATTGTTTTCCTCTTTTCCAGGCAACAAGGGTTGGTTTGTACACATGGGTTTTGGGGGTTGGTTAGCTTTAGGGCAAGTATATCAATCGGAGGTCAACATAAAAGATATTACATAGCACCCTGTAGAAGTAGTGGACCAGGCCCCAGACTACTATCATTTTGAACCATCAACCACTATTGATAATCATTCATGATTGACACATTATTGAGCATCGTTGACAAGTTCTTGAGCATGATTGACCATCATTTCAGTGAATCACTCTCAACCCCCGCATTTTGATCATCACTATACAACAAATCATGCACAATATGAGCAAACACTTTGAAGCACGTATGAACCATGATGCAACCGTCAAGGAACAATAAATTCATAATCATAACTAGATGATAACAATCATGCAGCCACTCGCAATAATTCATTGTAACTGAAGTCATTAAATTATAACCAGTGCAGGTGAAACCAACCATTTAGTTTCCATTAAATCAACTACTTAACTCGTATTCAATTGATATAAGCAATATTCAGCCATTATGTAACCTTTAATCTGCCATCATCTAACCTTTAAGCCACCGTTCTGCCCCCGTTCCCAGCCGCCTCACCAGCCAGCGTTCCTCTCGGGGGCGAGGCCAAGAGCGGCAAGGCCAAACTGGTGGCGAAGAACATCCAGATCTCTGCGCTGGGAGATTTGGCCCTGCAGGCGTCAGTTCCAGGCGCCACCGTTCCGGAGAGCTGGGGAGGAGGGTGGTGGGGGTGGGGGTGATCTTGGTCATGAGCTGGGTATGGTGATGATAAGCTTGGTGGTAAGCTTGGTGATGAATTTGGTGAGAAGCTTGGTGATAAGCTTGGTGGTAAGCTTGGTGATCAACTGTGGTGATAAGCTTGGTGATGGTCGAGAAGAACTTGGTACTGCTGATCCTGATGTTCACTTCATGACTCGTGATGATTCTAGTTCCAAGCCGTTGAAGGAACGCAGAAAACGCGGGGGATCACTGCTAATCCCTGTGCCGCTGGGATTTGCACATGCTTTTTGAGATATTTTGAGATATTTTACCAATTCCTCTCGGCAATGGCAGACTTTCACAAGAAACCATCCTCCAGTTGACAACAAGAAGTCAATTGCGAAGTAAGGTACGGATCTCTCATCAAGTCGAACTCTGCAGAGGGTCCAGGGTGTGAAGTTTGTGGGCAGCTCCACCAGATTTCCACTGGTCCATGGACTAATCACAGCTATGCTTGTCAAGAATTTGAGATCAACCCTGAGCATTGATTACCAAATACCTGTTTTCGTCCCAAGCTCGCTGGTTTGGACTTGCGGTTGAAGGCTCTCTGAAATTATGGTGTGGGTGTTTGTTTTGATCCCTTGCACAAATATGTTGTTGTGGTTCTATTGGGACTAAGCCCGCTCAAGGGGACACATGTTTTTTATCCGCTGGAAGTTGGCCGTGGCCCCGTCCAGCTTGAGCAGTGGCTGATCCATCCACTCATTCCATGGATTCCATCGAGTGGTCTCCAGTGTAGCCTGGGCACCTGTGCATGTTCTGCCAACATCTTCAAAGTGTCATTTGGAAGCCTGTTCAGTATGACTAGCCAACTAGACTATGACTAGGTGGTATTTTTGTTTGCATTTTTCTGTGGGAGGCTTGATTGATTCACAAGCATGTTGTTTCATAGGGGTTATAGTTGCAACCGCCAACAAGCAAACTGAGAACATGGGTCAGGCTGTTTTGCAGTGGCGCATGCTGTGCGTTGAGGAGACACAGAAGGATGGAGTAATCGACACAAGGCTGATCAAGATTAGCCTGACCGCCACTTGTTGGGGTAACCACTGCACATTTGAAGATGTCGTTGTTGTTGTTGTGGTGGTGGTGGTGGTCGTTGTTGCTGTGGTGGTTGTTGTTACCGCTTGTGGTGTTTTTCAGCCAGCTCGGGAGTCGCTCGAGGTGTCGGCACCAAGGAGAAAGTGATTCCCACGAACTTGGAGCTCACCACTCAAGGCCGGGCGATGTCAAACCACGCGGAAATGACCATTCTCAAAGCCTTGGTTTGGACGGGGTCCCAAGGTCAACTCAGGGGCCAAGGAAGATAGACAAACCAACCCAGGAGCCGACTGAAATCAAGTAATTGAGTAGCCAACTCAGATACACAACCCAACCCAGTAGCCGCTACTTCAGTAGCCAACTAAGATCCAGTTTCCCAACAAAGATCCACTTTCCGGAAGCATTGCGCTGACTGACACGGCAACATAGAGAGATGGCGTGCTGCAAGTTGACCAACCTCCTGCACCAGTATTTTGGTGGGTTGATCGATTGATATTTTTCAGATCCATTTTGGTCAGTTAGACCTGTTAGTCGACCAACCAGGGGTTCGAACCACCCATCAGTCGTGATCATTCCCATCACCATTCTGAACCACTCTGCTTAGCCACCCATCAACCAGGGCAGCCACCAGATGGTCACCTGTCACCATGGTTCACCATGGTTCACCGTTTCCCGAGGCGACATGAGCCTCGGGAACCGGAGTGTAACCTGGAGCTTGTCCCGAATCTTGGCAGGGCATGCCCCCAGTACTGCGTTGCCACAGATGATTTTTGCCATGTGAAGACTGCTGGCGCTGTCCAGTTCGCCATGGTCTTACCCCTTCACCAGCAGTATGACTGGGATAGTTTCAATAGTCCAACATAGGATTACAGAACAAATAGTAATAGATATTGCTTCATGGGCATGTACATACCTAGATCTTCAAAGGTACATTCTTTTCCGCTTGAGTTTATGTTGGACATGTGGCCCAAAAAAAACGCGCATTTTGGGAAATAAGTATGTAAAAATATTATAGGTGTGCTGGAACCAATATCTTTCTATGTTTCATAATCCTATTGTTTTATTTATGATGACATGCACTGGTTGGTGGTTTCAAACATCTTTTATTTTGCCTAGTAGTTATTAGCAATTGGTTGGTTGACTAATGTTTTTCATACGGGTTGAAACCACCAACCAGTGCAATAAGATTCATTCCACAAGAACCAACAATGGCTTTCCACTTGGGGTGGTTCCATCACTCGTTCATGATAATTGGGTCTCTCCCAAGCCTTAAAACCTCCAAAAATGGTTGGTTTATTGTTATAGATGACCAATAAACCATAGTGGGCCCACATATTATAAGAACTTTAAATTAGTAATAATTAAACTGGATGATTTGGGGGACCTTTATTTAAAACAAACCACCATTTGAAGAACATGAGTGGCTAATGGACGGGGATGTGATGGTGCATTGACGCATTTTGGTTCATTGACTTCTCTATCACCTTAAATTTCTTGGAGAATGCGAATATGGTGACTCACGAACCGACGAATCATTGCCAGAAGTTTGTGCCTTCGAGAAACCACCAATCACTACTGGGTAGCGATGGACCCCAGGAGAATGAGGCCATGCTCACCTATGCTCACCATGGACGTGTGCCCTCTGGCCGTCCAAATTGAACCCATCGCAGAAAGGAAGGTTCTACCCCTCCCATTTGCTCGTTCATCAACAATATATTTCATGGGTCAATATGAATCAACCAACCAATGGTATCTATCTGGATAATGTTCAATGATAGGGGATAATGACCAAGAAATATAGGCCATGATATATACTGCACCACCTATATGTTACTATGGGTCAATATTAACCAACAAATTGATAGATGGACATCCCAACAGCTCGACTATAGGAAGGTTCAGGGGATGCTTTCCCAGCTGGAATGCAGGGCATCCCAGCTTGTGTGCAATCAAGAGTGTTCATAAGCCGTTGGTTGGTTTTGAAGCCATGAAGTAGCATCAGGATGAGGCCACAGGTGGAATGGATCTTGGGTTCCCAGGTTTGGACTCATCTATTTTCCACCTTCCCAGTGGATCATGTCATCTATGGGGCCTTGCTTCATCGTGATACATTTCTAGTTTCTGCTCAGGCTAATCTGATTTTCTGTCCTCTTTGCTTGCGATATCTCCATGATTCCTTGAAGTCTCAGCCGCATAGTCCTACTCCGTGTTTTCATGTTGGGAATGCTTCAATTTACTTTGGCTTTGCCCAATGGAGAAGCAAAACAGCTTGAAGCTTCAAAATCTTCCAAAGTGATTGACTTGAGGCTTAAAGCCCAAAAGGCTTTCGGACGCAGACGCATGAAGCTGGTCACGGCTGAGCATGTCTTGCTGAATGATCACGAGGATTTGAAGGACACCGGGCTCCAAGATGGAGACCACATCACTGCAATTTCCATCTACCAGAAAGCCTCCCTGGCGGCGACGAGAGGCGCCTTTGCATTTTGGTACTGCGACAATGATGGGGTTGTCACGTGGGGGGATGCAAACCAGGGCGGTCTCAGCTCCCAAATCCAAGCGCAGCTCAAACAGGTGCGACATGTTCATGCGACCGCCTTTTCATTTGCTGCGCTCCTGATGGATGGATCTGTGGTCACCTGGGGAAAAAAGGATTGTGGTGGCGACTGCTCTCCGCTCATCAAAAACGGTGAGCTGGTGGACGTGCAGGAGATTGCGGCCACAGAATCCGCCTTCGCGGCGATCCGAAAGGACGGATCAGTTGTGGCCTGGGGCTTCGCTGGAGGTTCTTACAACCGCAGTATTCGCGATGGGCTGCAGGATGTGCAACAGATTGAGGGCAATAACGTGGCTTTTGCTGCTGTTTTGGCAGATGGATCTGTGGTTACCTGGGGCAGTGGTCATGGGGCTGACAGCAGAGCAGTTCGAGATCAGCTGAAAAATGTGGTGCAAATTCGATCTTCAGGTTCCGCGTTTGCTGCCATTTTGGCTGATGGGTCAGTGGTAACCTGGGGCCATCCAGATTGTGGAGGAGATAGTTCTGCCGTCCAAGAAAAGCTTCGGAATGTGCAGCAGATTCAGGGCACGGATTCTGCCTTTGCTGCCATCCTGGCAGATGGAGGAGTCATCACCTGGGGTGATGAGGACTATGGAGGAGACAGTTCTACAGTCCAGAAGCGTCTCAGGAACGTTGAGCAGATCGCGGCCACCAAATATGCTTTTGCTGCGGTCTTGGCCGATGGATCGGTTGTGACTTGGGGAGATTCTGGCCGTGGTGGAGACAGCTCTGCGGTAAAACGTCAGCTCAGAGATGTCCAGCAGGTTCGGGGCACAGAGCGCGCATTCGCTGCCATCCTGGCAGATGGATCTGTGGTGACTTGGGGCCACCCAGGATTCGGTGCTGACAGCTCCGCAGTTCAAGACAAGCTCAGGGGAGTTCAGGAACTTCAAGCAACGGAATCGGCTTTCGCAGCACTTGTGCGAAGCGGAAACGTTGTGACCGTTGTGACCTGGGGAGATCCACTCTATGGTGGTGACTGCTCTGCGGTGCAGGATCAGATCGCAGATTTGTAAATGCCAAGCTCGAGTGCCGATTTCAATCAACATGGTTTCACTTCATGTTTCACACGGTCCTCAATCTTTGTTGGCAAATTTGATGGCAGGGTTTTGGATGCTAGAAATACCAACCACGATGCTTTGACCCAAAGTCCCAGCAATTGCGGGAGAAAATGGAGCGCTGCCTCGATAATTTGCATCGTTCATTGGTCACTTTTCACCATCAATTGGAGATCAACTCGTTGATAAACTGCTCCCAGCTTTGACATATTTTAAAGAACTGCTGATTGAACTAGCTTGATGAGGGTACGGATCTCGCATTTCTTGACACTTTTGAACTGAACATGCCGAAGGGAGAGGAACGCCCAACAGCTAAGGCGATAGTCAAATCAACTTCTCACAGGGCTGATGTGAAAAACCTGATGAAATTTATTGAGTCATGAGATATTCATTTGATAGCTGGTGGCAAACATCAAATCGCCGGAAGTAGCTTATTGATCCAATTTGACAGTTCATTTGGCTCCATTGTACTGAGAATCACCCGAAAAACTGCCAAAAAAAAGCTGATGACCCTCAACTATGGATGGCTTACAGCTGAATCTCCCACTGGAGGGGTCTTGCCCAGAGAAAAAATTGGCAGTGTCATGACCATGAACTGGTATGTCCGTCTGATGGTTTGTTTCTTTTTCTTGTGGGTTATCGGCTCGTTGGTTTCTTTTCTTGTGTGTATATAAAATGTTATAGGCCACCCAAAAAATATGAATGTTCAAAAATTGAAAAACCTCATGGACCGTGATTGTAGTCAACTATTTTTGTTGCCATGGGATGCCAATTTGATTCTTGAAACTTCACATGGTGGTGCAAACTTGAGACGCTACGTTCGTATCACCCAGTCGATCTCATTGCCGTTGTTGACCGGTGCAGATTCCAGTTCAAAGTTCATTCGATGGTTTGTTCCACAAGTTGTTTAACAAGGTGGTCGGTGGTCCAAACACGGGATCCACTTGAACAGTTTCGCGCGAACCCTGACGTTTGCCCGCGCTTGACTTGGAGGATTTCCCTACGTTCAAATTCCTGCGCAGGGCCGTTGTTTTTGAGTTTTAAGATAACAAACCTAAATCATAAACCCTAAAACCCTAAACCCTAAAACCCTAAAACCCTAAACCCTAAACCCTAAAGCCCTAAACCCTAAAAACTTAAACCCTAAAGTCCTAAACCACAAATCACTGCGTATTGCCAGTGGTTTTGCAACTTCTCTAAGCCATCTTGACTTTGCACAGCATCCTTCATTGCAGTGCCGCTTTATGGGTGTGGGCGAACGTCCGGGTTGGGGCGAACAGTTTAGATGGAATTCACTTTCTTTTGAAACATTGTTCTGATCCAATCTTGGTTCAACGGTCCTCCCACCATGTTGCACTGTCGCAGATGAAAGATGTCAGCCAGAGGGGGTTCCACTTCTCCTGAGGATTGAATGCTTCTGCAAATAACTTGCAGATCGTCCCAGAAGGACAAGTAAGAGTCGACGAGTCGGACACCTGTAGAAACACTGGAGGACTCCGGGCGGAACTGTGGCTGCAGCGGCCCTTAAGGATACCAGAAATGAAATATCTATCATCTTCATTCTCTCCTTCATTGTCTTCTTCATTGTCTTCTTCACCCTCTTCTTGGTGTTTTTCTTTGTCGTTGTCTTCATCGTCTTTTGAATCAATTCATTCATCAACTTCAACATTTTCATTATCTTCATCCTCCTCATCATCTTCATCATCTTCATCCTCTTTATCATCTTCATCATCTTCATCCACATCATCTTCATCATCTTCATCGTCTTCATCATCACCATCTTCACCATCTTCATCACCTTCATTATTTTCATCATCTCCATCATCTTCATCATCTTCATCATCTTCATCATCTTCATCATCTTCATCATCTCCACGGCCATCGTTCAGGAGCACAGGGGAATTGTGATCCTGGAATCAAGAGCACAAACAAATATGATCGAATTCTTTAACATCAAGCGATAGTTGTGGCCATTTTGTTTGCTGCCACTTTCGCTAGTGCTACCACCCCTTCCCATGGCAATGGCAACAACCAATGGTTAGCCTGATGGCAATGGCATGGCTCGACCACAACATTTTTCCACTAACTGCTGGTCAGTTGTATTACTTATATACACATATATATATATATATATATACACACATAGACATGCAGCAATATGATAAGGGGAACAAAACTCCACAAACCTTTGATGTTTCCTGTGAAATCTTTATGAAATGTTTGCTATCACTAGGCGCTTGTGTGAGCCACGTCAGTACTTGTGCTGCATGCTGTTTCACATGTGTCAAGAATAAGGTCACTTAGTCCATTGCAAGAGGTTTCTATGAGGGTCATGAATACATGCATTTCAAGGGGCTCGCATGTGAGGAATCTTCATGTTGTTCCTTCATGTTGCTCGGATGACAACATCAGAAGATCCACCTGCATAGACCTAGCCAACGATCAGCCAACCAGTCATCAATCACCACCAGCCAATTGTTAGCCATCATTTGCCATCAATAGCCATTGATTACCCATGATTAATCATGGTTCATGCATCATCAGTCACTATAAGCCAATACGAACCATCATTTGGTTGGTGGCTTGATTGAATCTGGTTGATGGGTTGATTGACATTGGCGATTTTCCCTTTGGGATGGTTGTTTGGTTGATTGATATCTTTCAGCGGGGTGGTTCAACCACCAACCAGTGATGATCACTATTAACCATTACACTCATTATAGTAACCATGATTAAGCATTATGAACTACTTATTACAGGGGTTGAAACCACCAACCACTTAAACCAATGGCCCGCTTGAACCTGGCGCGGCCAGGCAGTCGTGTGGAAGATCGGTGTGTTCGGCTCATGGGCGCCTGGCCCGCCCAGTCATGGGCATGGCCACCTTCGGCGGATGATGGCAATGTGACATTCGACTTGGCGTCTTGGAGATCAATGAAGGGTAGTTTGTGGCTCAGGATGGTCGAACACAGCAGTATTTAGCATACATGGTTTTAATGCATGGTATTGGTTGAGAACAAGGGATCATAATGGTGAATGATAGGGGAGAATCACCAAAAATAATGGTCAAACCTGCACTATTTTGTGTTTTTGTCAAGCCATTGGGAACCCCCAAAGTTGTGGTCGGTTCATTACTATGAATGATTAAGGTTGGATGATTTGGGGGGTCCCCTATGACTTGAGAAACCAT
Organism: Symbiodinium kawagutii; assembly: GCA_009767595.1. Taxonomy (NCBI): domain Eukaryota; class Dinophyceae; order Suessiales; family Symbiodiniaceae; genus Symbiodinium; species Symbiodinium kawagutii. The sequence continues at coordinate 982,394 of VSDK01024487.1, forward strand.
AATCGATTCATGGCTCATGATGGTTGATCAGGGGATTGTTTTGTTAATAGAAGTTCATACTAGGCGACACTAGTGCTTGAACACCTGCCGGTTGGTTGGTTGGTTGATTGCTGATGATGCTGCCAAGAAAGTTTTGCAGAATAGTGGTTGGGATCTCCTTCCAGACATTCGACTCATCAAAGAGCAGCTTTGGACTTGGCGATTTTGGTTTGCAACTGTCATTGCCTAGATTGGCTTACGTGAAAAGAGCGATTTCCCCAGTGGATAGACACAATAGCCAGCAGATGTTGCCACAACTCTCTCTCTCTCTCTCCCTTTCTCTCTCTCTCTGGATACCCCATTGGATGTGTTTCAAACCTTTTTCCCCAGATGGCTCTGGGAATGTGATTTTGAATACGCTTGGACAAGCAACTTCCAATGTGCAGAGGGCCCCGTAAATTGCTAGTCTGACACTAGTAGTATGTGGGAGACTGTTTGTTTGCAGTTTTTTTGGGGGAATCAAGTGAAAGGTTCGTGATGGCCTCTCCACCTCACTGCCTGAATCTTTGTCATGATGAAGGGCTTAATCTTGATGAAATCCAAAATGATTTTGAAGAAAGTGTGCAACCATGCCATTAAAGTGGGGCCCCCTCAGCCTCATTCCAAGCAACATATCTCCAAAGATGAAGTCAAATGGCAGGATCCGTCCTGCTGGCCTTGAGATTGACTCCTTGCCCAGACTTTCTCCACTCGTGCTTAAATTCATTGCCATCGAATTTGCATTGGGTCGGGGACAGCTTCTTAAGACTTGGGATTTCCTTGACTATCATTTCACCAACGAGATCATGTTCTGTGCGGTAAATCATCTTGAAACGGTTGGCAACGTGGCAGCACGTCAGGGTTGGCCACTCCCCATGTGCGATTCCCCAACAACTCTCCAGGCTTCAGGCGGAGCGTGAATCTGCCTCTGTTCACAGACAAGGTGTCACATCCACTTGAAAGGTGTTGATCTGAATGATATTCTCATCTGGCATAGTAGCTTAAACAGCTAAGTCAATTGGTAGGCAGGGTACCAGTTATGGTGGCTTTGTTGGTTCTACTGTGAGCTGCTTCTTATGGCCCAGCTTTCACATGCTGACCTGATCCCGCCGCGATGCATGTCCCATGAGAAGGGGTAGGAAAGCATCGGCACAGTCCTCGTTCCAAAATGCTTCAATTTTTCGAAATTGTCTCAGGCGTAACTCGCTTCAGAAATCCACACTTAGCTGTGGGTTACCCATTGTTTTACCTATTATTGTTGGCTATTGTCCCCCATTACTGGTTGGTTAAAGCCTTGACCCATAGCCACTTTGCTGTACCCTGCCACCCCTTTCGACGGAGCAGCAAGCTTTGCCGCTGAGGTGCTGATGGCTAAGTCAACGTTGTACATATCAGCAAATGCCAATCTGCAGGCAATTTTTGCCGGGGACGAACGATGCTGCATGGCTGATGCTGATGGTTAATGATGTTGTATAATGATGATGGTTAATGAATGGTAATCCTAGCTGGCTGATGATGATGGTTAATCAGAGACTGACGGTTATGAATGGTAATTTAAGGCTAATTCTGGCGGCTGACCATTCTGAAGCACTGTTGATTGTGGGTTGATGCTATGGGTCATTTGTAACCATTGGGTGTTGACGCTTGTTGGAGAAAAGCATTGTCAACCCGGCAATGACTAATGAAGTAAGCACCTATTACCAATGGTTAATAATGGTCAATGTGTTCATTACTAAGAAGATGGTTGTGAACCAACTATTAGTTGAGAATGGTGCATGGTTAATGACTACACTTAAATCTGGAAAACAATACGTTTAAAGTTTCTCCCTCCTGGAGCTCAAAAGGATGTGAGTCAGCCGGGACCCTGTTTCCCTGGCTGTGACCTCCTCCTTGTCCAACTGTTGGGATGTGAACACCCATCTTTGAGAATAATGAGCTATTGGAACAAGCCCGGATCCAGTCATTACTTGAATCAATGTCCAAGGGCTGGCAAACATATGACAATCCTGGAGTAGATCGAAAATCAAGTAGAACCATGCCCAAGGTTGGGAAATGATCTAGAGATTGAACGTAGGGGACAATCAACCTCACTCCAGCATCACTATATATACATCCAACATCATCATCATGGTGGTTGAATTTCATTTCACCAGCAACACGTACTTTGTTGTATTTCCAGCAAAGGGCATCATTGGCAAGAAACCTGTTTAGTTGGGTGATACGCTTGTTATTGTTGGGTCACACAGTGCTAATTTCCCTTCTGTGGTGTGTGGTTCTTCTGACCAAATGCATGTCGACTGTTGCCTCTCAACGATTTCTATCGCAATCATCATCGACTCAAAATAAATGCTATCTCATGAAAGCAGCCATGGTGACAAGCCACTGACCATTGCTACTGGGTAACCATTATTAGGCCCCTTACCAACCATTAAATGTCCGTTATTAAGCGTCACTGTCACTGGTCACCAGCTGCAAATGTCCACTGGTTAAATGGAGCGGGTGTGCGACGAAGTGGGGTCGTTGATAGTTTAGTGGTTCATTGGCGATTCTTTTAACCGCAAAAGCTGAAACTGCCCGGGGGCTTTAGTCGCTTTAGTTTTTGAGCATGGTGGATGGTCATCAATTTGTTCGATACACCACAAAGACATACAACTGCCATTCCTGTGCTTCCATTTACCTTCACAATAGACAACCAGCTGATGTCTACAGTCGTTGCGTTGGGTTGGTTTCTGTTTGTTTTGGTAACTGGAAGCATAGGGCATAATTAATAACCATTGAAAATTGAAAATTATTGAGAACAATAATTACCATTCATATGACAATGTTCCATTGTTTGACAACTGGTAACAATAACCATGTTTTTATTGGACACATGTTATTTCAACAGTTACTATGACTGGTTACCATGGTTTTCCAATTGTCATCATAGATAGCTATTGTGTTCCATGATTATTTTGATGACCGATGGTTATCATGTACTTTATCATGTTACCTTAGATTTCCATGCTAACCATTGATTTGGATGTTGTTATCTTAGATATCCGTGCTAACGATTGATTTTTTTGGGGGGCTTCATTGGATGTTGCATCTTCCCCGTGAAGACCGGATGGTAGCGCAGGCATCTTCTGCTCTGATTTGTGGCCAAGATGCGCCGTGGTCAGCAGTTGGGAAAGCAACGGGAAGCAACAGGACGTTGGCTACTAACCAAGTTGGGTTAAGAAGTTGGCAACTAGCCAAGTTCGCACTTGCAAACCAACGTTTGTAGTTTGATAACAGTTAACAAGTGCTTCTTAGCAACAGTTGGCTACTAACTGTTAACAAGTTTGGCTGATAGTTTGATGGTCAAGCGTGGTTAGTAGCCAACTTGTTCTGGCGCACAGTGGTGGATTTCACCAACTAGGTAAGTGACAGTGTTTGATAATGTTTAATCGTGGTAAACAACCAATCGATAACGGATGATGCTGACGAAAAGCCAGCTCATGATGGTTTATAGTGGCTAGCAAGCACCAACTGGCTAATTGAATGATTTAAGTGATAAATGACCAATTCATGGTGCCCAAAATTCAGATGATTTTTTGGGGTCTATGAGAAACAATCAATATTGAGATTTTACCCTCAATCTATGATAAATGAAATCTTGTTAAGAGCTTGTCCATGGGTTCCCGTAACGGATGGATTCAAGGGATGGCGGTACCGGCCTGGGATCCTTACGTTGAAGTTTGGGGCTGGTAGTGCCGATGTGAACCCCAAGTGAACACATAGGTAGGTGCTCCAAGTGGCGATATGAAAAACACCTTGCCGTCCATTTAGCCATCAATCAACCATCAGTAACCAGATATTTCTCCTCTACGCATCACTCATCATAGCCATGAACCACTAGCCATCATGAATCAAACACTCACCATTCAAGTCAGGTCCAGCACCGCATCAACCATACACAGCTGGCACTAACCGTGACCCCAGGTGGTGACCATCCCCAGCTCCTCCGGTGGTGCCACGGTGCCTCAGGTGGTCCTCAACGACCAGTGCGTCGTGGACGTGTCGGGTGCCGGTTGCCCGGCGGCCTCGATGAGCTCGCCGCAGAGTCACGGCGGAGTGTCGCTGCCGGGGCCACCGGGAGCACCCTGGTTGGCAGGCGCGGCGTGGTGACCCCAAGGTGACCCCAACCTGACGTGGTGGCAGCTGCCTGAGTTGTTGGATGAGTTTCTCAGCTTTGTTGAAGCAAGTTATGACCCTGAAATCATATGAAATCATCCAATTTGAATCAATTTGAAGCGTTTTTAGTCAGAAACCATCCACTTTTTGGGGGGTCCTCTATGAAATGAGAAACTCTCAGGTACGCACAAGACTTGGCGTTTATGAGTTTTGTATTTTTGACTTCACTGAAGTTTAATGCTGATTCACACTTAGCATGCTGGTAGATGACTTGGTGGTCCGCAACCTTGGGACCAAGCCAACTTGAAACCAAGCAGTTTGGGATACTGATGAGCATCGTCAACCATCCATGGTAATGCTATACCCAAGCCAGCCAATATTAGCCAATGGTTGGTGATACTTGAACGATTGTTCGATAGTAACCAATAATGAATGTGTAAAAATGTAGTCGGTCATGCTTGTAACCACACAAGCAATCATGTGGTCCTGACTAATTGTGTCTGCCATGGGCTTTAGTGATGTTTGGAATTGTTTTGATATGCTTTGCCTTCCTTCCACTATATGCACGCGCACAAACAATTAATTAACAAATCAACAATCATCACCATAAGTACACACATATTCACATATAAATAGACATAAATTGACATGGATACATGTGTATATAATTTATATGTAGTATATGTTTGAAATATATATTTTTTTATATTATATATATCGGTATAGTATCGTTAAGATGTTTCAACACGAAGCACTTGAACACGAACATTATTAGGGGGCGCTGTGATACCATGGCAACTTCTATGATACGATGACAACTTCTACCAAACGTGGCCACTATGTTCCAAAACATTGTAAAAAATATCTTAATGATACTATACCAATATATATATATATGTATAATTACATATTTGTACATATATTCTTATATATACACATTTGTATTTATTACATATATATATATACATATAGACAGAGAGAGAAGGATAATTTTTCACTTCCATATGAAATCATGTATAACTCTCATTATGCTCAGATCCCGGTCCCGCAGGCGGAGGAACCCACGTGGGCGGAGGTGGCTATGCTCTCTGGTCCGACAGTTCGGGCGCCCACGTCTTCCCCAGCACCGTGCCGGCGCATGCTCAGTACGACCGCTACAACGAGACCAGAACACTGCACTGCACTGAGACCGGAGGTTGATCACTCAGATGGTTTATCAGGGGATTAAAGTAGTTAATAGTAGGGATAATAATAAGCACCAATAATGGTAAAACAGCCACTAGTATCGACTAGTTGGTGGTTTGATTAACATATCTTTGATTTTTCCTTTGTATTTACACATGTTTGATGGGTTGTCTTGCATATTTTGGATGATTCATGGCAGGGCTCATGATTTGAATGTATCTGGCTTGAGCAGTGTGGAGGCCCGGTAATGTTTCATGGTCTTCGTCACAACCACTGGTGGGAATCCCTGTAGACCAAGCAGCATCAAGTGAAGCAGAAGAGTTTTGGACGATGAACCCGGTTGCAAATCATGCAAGCGATTCCAAGGGTGGAATCACCAGCAATCAATGGCTAGTAATGGTTATAGTTAATGGTGTTCAACATCGGGAGATTAACTAGAACAGCCTTGAGAACCCATGTTTAGTTGCAGGGAAGGGAATTTGCACCCTCTCACGAAGTTCCTCTGAAGAACATGTCGAACAAAATGAACGATTGATGATGCAAGCCGTTGGTTGTTCAGTGTGTTCTAGTCTATTCAGTATTGTTTTTTACTGGTTGACTGTTGTTGGCCCCGCCGTTGGTTTGACTCTTTACTACTCGTTGGTATCTATATAATTAATTAATGTAAATATATATATATATATATTCCTCATACTAAATTAGGTCATAATCAAACACATACAATACAATATTTAACCACACCTTGAGTTGTTGGTTTGGCTGTTTAGCATTGTCCACCGTGCTCCCAACCAGACAAAGGCTGGGATCGTACATATATGTATACACTCATGTATACATATATGAGTATATGTATAGATATGCTGATATGCATGTATAGAAACATATGTGCATGTCCAGTGTGTATATGTGTCTAAGTATGCAACGTATGCATCCACCAACTGCATATAGCTCGTGCACATGGAGATGGAGACAATCCAAAAAGGGATACATGAACATCCCACCAAAGACTCTGCTGTTGTGACATGTTCACAGCAGGTGTATGGAGTGTTTGTCCGGGGCAAAATAGTATGTGTGTTTTCTCGTTAGGAACTGTCATTTTCTGGCTGGCTAAGGAGTACATAGGGAAACTATCATTCACGAGCATGGTATGCATGAAACTATTCGATTGACCAAGTACTTGTTTTATTCGTTGGTCCCGTATACAACTAGCTTGCCTAAACCCAATCATCAACCATGAGTCATGGTGAGTGATGATGAATCACTGATTCACCACAATTGACCATCAATTAACCATGACTTGACCATCATCTAGTACCTACCCAGTAAACCTCAGCTCACATAGCTTTAGCCATCACCTAGCCATCAACTCACTATAAACATTGATCAATAAGCACATTTTTCATCATCATCTAGTAATTTTGAATCATCAAGTAGCCTTATAAATGTCAATGGAGCTATGATTAACCAAATACATCCCCTGGAACTGCTGGTGAAGCCACTACAAATGTTGACCCATCGTCAGCTTGACCCATTTCAGGAGACGTTCTGCCCACGCAGGGGGCCTCTGGTGGAGCCACTGGCATCGCTGGGTCCAAAAGCGGTGGAAACGCCGTGTCTGGACACTCATCAGGCAGGGATGATGGATGTTTCATGAGGGTTAGTGGTGGTTGATCAATCATGGTGATTAATGATGATTAGTGGTGATTAATGGTGGTTATTGGTTGGTTAATGGTGGCTAATGGTTGGTGATTAATGCTGGTTAACGATGGTTAATGGTGGTTGATGGTGGTTAATTAATGGTGGCTGATCATGATTATAATGATCATGGTGAATACTGTTTGATGGTTGATGATGATTAGCGATGGCCAATAAGAGTTGATGAACATGATAGTCATCAACCACTTTTGAACCATTAATAGCATTTACTAGCGATTTTTAAACCATGATAGCAATGGTTATTGGGTTTTTCGGGCAATATTTCTGGTTCAATATTTGTCAACACGCAATGGTTGAATTAGGGTATGCAACAATAGTAGGGATATACTAATTCCATCTGGTTGGCAGGTTAGCTGGCAAGGGACCAAGAACCAATGGTAAATTTGCTGGTTGATTGATTTCAGCTTGTTAATCAATTAGCTCGCAATTTGTCGGGTGATGATAAATGGTCAATGACCCGTGGTTAGCTGGGTAATGGCTGATGATAAGCAACAAGAATAGTGGATGTACTCATTATACATGGGTCAGCCACCAAGGGTTCAAAAGCCATTGGTAGTAATGAACCCATGCCAACCGTTGCACGAACAGTGCATGGCAAGCTGTGATGTGGCCGTTCGGGGTACTGGTTAATTATGATTATCCCCTATTGCACCCTATTGCAGTGTTAACCAACAACCATCATAAATCACTAGCGACGAATCATAACCCACCAGTACCGTTATTTTTAACCATAACCAAACATTCTAAAACAATAACGAATATGAGTCACTGCAGTATCGTTATTATTAACCATAACCAACCATTGTAAAACAATGACCATCATAAATCACTGGTGCCGGTGCTTGATGGCTTGAACAACCAGGTGCCTCCATCGGCAGGTGGCGGTCTCATTTGGGTCAGCGGCTTCTTTGGCATCACCTTCGGCGCCCGGGTGCGCTTGGATGCCAGTGGCACCAGTGGCATTGCTGCCAAGGAGGGCGTGTGGGGAACCTGCTGATGAGTGATGGTTGATGGATGTTAAATTGATGGTAAAGTAAGGGTTGGTGGATGGTTGATTGATGGTTGGTAGAAGATGAGTTGATGGTTAAGTGATCGATGGTTGATTGAAGGTTGACATACAGACATTTTTGCTTTTTCATTTTAACCAGCCACAATCAAAGGTTTAACAACACCTTTGAAAGACCTATATACCTCCAGCTGGGTGGCCGTTGAAACACCTCCCGGTGCCAGGACAAGAACAATCATTTCGCTTCAGGCGCAGTAAACCAACTGATTGCTGCTTGGGACGGTAATTGTGGCGGTTGTTTTCTTGGGGTTGCGGTGGTTGTGGTTGTTCACTGTAGGTTATGACCCTCAGGAGATATGCACAGACACAGATGGGTGTTGGGGGTACCCCCAAATGATCGAATAGTACTCATGTATAGTATCTAAGAAGCCAACCATTTTGGAGGTTCCCTATGTTTAGAAATCATCACATGTTGGACAAGGTCCAGCTGGAATGTTTGGGATCTTCATGCCTGTAGTATAGCAAGATGAACAAATTTAATGATCCTCAGGTCCTATTTGCTACCTTGTCAAACCCTTTGTGTGTGTGCCCGTTGCCGCTCATTGGTATGCCACAAGGACCCTGATCATTCTTGAAACTTTAGCTGGAGTCTATCACATTATTGTTCGCTGCCTGAGGGTTTGTCGTCCACGGTCAGAATTCATATTCACCATGGATTAATTCTGGGTGATACGTCCTGCTCACCATAGGGTGCCACTATTGCTGAGAGCTGAAATGTAGACACCGGAAGTATCTTAGAAACAGATAATTGTATCTTTTTTTGTAGCCACCGAAGTCACTTTTTGCAGACTTTTTGTTAAACATGCTTTCTGTTTTGATGATTCAGTATGTTTTTTGTTGAAGTTTAAGAATCAAATCAGGTGAATCATGCATTTACATGGTGTTTTGTTCTTATTGTCATTTATGTATTGTCAATGGGTTGTTCAAGGATTCGCTCATGGATTTTCTCATATGATTCACCACTGCGCATGAGACTGTAAACCAGTATTTGCCATGCTGAGCTATCAGCTTTCTTTGACCATGATTGAAAGCAATGGTTATCGATTGCAACCCAGTGTTGGTTTTGAATCATTTGTATCCAATCAAAGACTTACATATATATATATATACATATATATATATCACCCACATTCATCGACCACTGTTCTTGCTTTGTGTGGGTTCATAACCACAATTGATCATTGCCAACCGCTCCACCAATGCTTATCATGGATGATTGTTGACACCACTCATGGTTGGCGTTGCGCACGCCCGGGCTCTTCCCCCCGCCACTATCCTGCACTACTCGAGCTGTTTGGATGTTCACGGATGGCTTGACCCATCACCATGTAATCATCCCTCTTCTAAGAAATCACACGAAAACACAACAGAATTACTTGGCATGCAACAGGTGGATGTTGCTGGAGAGACTTACAACCAATCAGCACCATTCGCCATCAGCTCATTACAACCAGCGTCCTGGCAGGCGGTGGATCGGGCGGTCAGATCCTGATCTTTTCGGGTCCAGCTTTGAAGGCCCCGGAAGATCAGGATGCGCCCGTGATCAAAGCTTCAGGCAGGGTGAGGAGTTGGCGATGATGCTTGTAAAAAAAATCTGTTAATAAGTGCCAATAGTTACATGCAAGGGTCAATGGATGGTTCATGGATGGTTCATGATGCTGATGGTTTTATTGGAAAGATTGATGTTTTTGGCAGTGCTGCTGAACGGGGTGCCAAGACACGGACGGTCGTTGTGGGAGGGTTTTGGAGGTGATTCTTGGGGTTGGTGATTTCAGCGTTTGTGCTGTGCCCTCCACTTGGAGGTTGGATCTGTGGCGCATGCGCGAGCAATTTCCATGGGGCATGTTGTTTCGTCGCACCGGTTTGCAGGTGGAGATGGTGCTTGCACTTCCCATGGAACTCTATGGGTCGTGAGTGGTGCTGGAGGTGGCGGCTTTGTCGGTTTCAACTGGAGCAAACCTGGCGGCCACTGGGCTGGGCCCGGCCCTTCAGCGACCCCGGAATCGCTGTTGGTCCGTCCCAGTTTTGAGATCATGGTGAACGGCGGTGCGCTGGGTTCAGATGACACGGGGCATGGCTGCAACCTGATCCCGGGGCGCGAGATGCTGGATGCCACCTATGGCAGGACCGGGCAGAACATGTCCATCTCTGCATGCCCCGGAGGTCATGCAGGAGTCTTTTGCGACCTTTGCGATAAGGAGCCTGGGAGGAAAACTTGGGTTATTTTGGGGGTGAAGATTTGCTGCTGACCGGGCAAGCCTACTTGCCTGCCTGGCACATGGGGATTTGTGATAGATTCGTGTATCAAACAAGCTGCGTGGTATACCGGAGTTTGTGAAAGTGCTGACATTGTGAAGATGTAGGGATCATGGAAGCCACATGAAGAGTTCCAAGACCCCGGCTGGGTCATGTTTTTTCGGAGTTTTTTTTCCCAGATGCTTGATAGAGAAACACGATAACCACTTTGGCAATACACTTATGAACCAACCAGTGTAGAACCACAGTATCACCAGGAAACTTGGGAACCTGCTACTGGAAAAAAAACATATGAATTCCTAGTTTCCCAGTGAAAAAAAAAACATATGAATTCCTAGCACACGGGCTTTTTTTGGGCACCGAGTTCCTTTTTGGCTGGTCACTTTCGCAAGGATAGCTGGAGTGACGGCCTCGGGGTCAGCTGCCTGCCATGCAACAAAATTCCTGCCAAAGCCTATCATCCAAACACCACGGACGGATGGTCTGGGCCAAATTGTCCTTACAGCTGCTCAGTGGGACTTCCCAACGTGGCCAGCAATCCGGATTGTTTGGATCCCTTGGACTATGCTCTGGCATTCTTCGGAGGTTGGAAGGCAGGATGGGATGATGGCTCCCCGTCAAGACGAGAACAGAGACGCAGCTTGGGAAGCGGACACTGTCACAACTACAAAGCTTCGTAGTCTTTAGTCAGGAGGAGTACTGTATGCTAAGCTGAAGGTTTTGGGATGCGCAATTTATAGGCACATCAGCACATCCATTAGAGATGAATGTACTGTTGCAGTAGCATTTAGTTGACCCGCATGGTGAGTTTCTTTGATATTTTGACCATGAGCTGAGCATTGAACACCGTAACAGGTAACTCGTAACTCGTGTGTTTCAATATTCTTTTGGTACATACCTCTCCACATACTTTTACGTCTCAATTGACATTTCTTGATATCAGAATCATTCTAATATATGAATATATCTAGAAACATGGTATTGTGTTACATGATTCTTAATTGTGGCAGTATTCGATTGTACATCGGTTGTTTTGAATGTATCTTTCGCACAGTTGTTGCAGTCTGTGTGTTTTTTTCAATCTGTGAGCTGAGGACGGTCATTAGTTGGAAAGCAGATTTTTTGTTGATTACTCCGGCTGCTTCATCAATCCTTGATATGACAATGTTTACATACATTTACTATGGTCACCAACGAATCAACTGTCAAGAGCAAGTGTTATAGTTGTATCTAGATGCAATTTTGCCTCAATCCTTGTGCTTGGGTCCCTGAGAAAAGATACCATTTCTATGCACTGCTTGGTTTCTGTGTTCGTACCCAAAGGATCCTGGTTTTCACCAGGGGTGCGGCCTCAGGGCGTACTGGCGATCGTTTGCGCAATTGTGGCCACAGCGTTGCTTTTGTTGTGGAGAAGGCGGAAATCTGCTGGCATGACCTCCACTCCACTGCTAGATGATTGGTTTCTCGGAGAAAGTTTCAGCTTCTGGTTGGTGGGTTGGGGGTTGGGGGTTTTGGTTAATGGATTGTTAACGGTACTTATCATTAAGCTTGTTCATGGGCATCCATTAGCCACCCTCTCGTCCATCATTCATTTACCAAACCTTCTGAAGCATCAATCCCCCAACGTCACCCACCATTAACCATGATCAACCTCCTGAACCACAATGAACCATCAAATAATGATAATTAATCTCCAATCAAAATGGTGGTTCAACTTGGCAAAATAGCTTATGAATCATAACCCCACCATTAGCCATTCTTGGACCTCACTTACCTCATGATCAAAACACCCGATTTTTTGGACATTTTAAGGATATCCCATTTTGATGTCCCTAAGTAAATATGTCCCTAACCCCTGATTAACCATCAAAACTGCTTGGTGGTTTCAAATATTGTTTATTTTCACTAGTAGTTATTGACAATTAGCTGGTTCACTAATATTTTTCATAGGGGTGGTTCAACCACCAAGCAGGTAACTTTGAGTTGACCCATGGTAAACCCATCGGCTCATCAATCATTACTGGTCATGGTAAACTGGTAAGCTAAACCCATTTATATTGGTGATTTTACCCATAAAAATGGTGATTTTTCCCATCAAAACCCCTGAAGTTCCACCTGGCCTCCAGGTCCAATAGCTCCGTCCAGCGAAGTGGCACCAGCACGGGTCCAGGAACCAGCTCCCGCGTGCGAGCGCCTGCCCGCTGCGCGCGGCTGCTGCAGTGTTTCACTGGGACACCTAACGAAGCTTGAACGCAATGGATTGGAACATTAGGTATGTGGCAAATGAATATCAATAACTATTTTATATCCAATAGTATGTGAGTATAACTCATAAACTAACGTTAATGATGTGCCGAGTGAATATGATGTATGTTATATAGATAGCTAATAGTGCTATATAATGTTAATAACAAAGGATTGGAACATTAGTCTAATACTGTACCATTAGTAATTTACCAGTTTGACATCATCAAAGCAAGTTGGCCATCAGTTAGCCATGGCTAGCCATGGTTAGCCATTAGTTGGTGGTTTCCCAAAATGGGGGTATCCCCAAATCATCCCTTAATAGTCATGAACCTTTTTTGGGTCCCCCCATTTTAAGAAACCACTATATGGGTATCTGCCAAAATCATTGCACCCCCCCAAACCACTGGTTTCCTAGTAAAATGATCATTTTTTTGTGGGTTTTGGGTTACCCTAGTTTGGCGCATATCCATATGTCTGTATTCTTGTCAGCTTGAACACACATGTTGGAATTTAATGTCTATGGGAACACCATACACACTGACAAGAAGGACTAAGGAGTGAACGGTTTCAGGATTGGATATGATATTTTCCAAACATCAAAAGTATCGAATGGAACAATGTGGGGGATGAATCTGTGCCCATGAGTTTGGAGCTGCTCAGTGATTTCTTGATTTTGTGTGATGTCCTGGCGTCCCACACCGATATGCCAACGGAAGTGTGTTCATGTTTTTAAGTGTAGTTGTCCTGTCCAAGCCACTTCCTCACAAAACCGCGGCGGAATGCGGCGGAAAAGTGATGTTTCCAACCAGAAGGGAGTTTGAGAGGTTTCATTTTGGAAGTGTGTTTTGGGTTGGGGACCTGGGCAATGAGTTGCCATGCAGCTCTGCAACATGTTGGACCACAACTGAGGAGTTTCAGATCAACCGCGAAGATGTGCCTTTCCACCTATGACACTTGGATTGCACATGAAACCAAAAGTGTTTAGTTGTCCTATGTTGTCCTGTTGAACATCAAGTACCGCTCCGGATGGGTTCAGAGTTCACAGAATTGTGGAAAATCCCGTATCCTGGCCGTGCTTGCCTGCAGGTTCTGCTTAAGCCTGTGGTAGATCAGAGTGCCGCCATTGCAAGACTTGGCCATTGCAAGACTTTGGGGCAGAAACTGGACAACGACATGCCATGTAAGCCCACGAAAACAATGAAGCAAAGATCACCTGGCATTTTGAAAAAGCTTCCGAGCTGGATCCAAGCATGGCTGATTTGACTTTCAGCATTCAAAAAACCCTTGGCCTTGGGGTTACCCTCTGGCAGATTAGCTACAAGCTAAAAATCACCATTTTCCGTAAACCAGCTATAACGGGTGGATTTTCCACTTTCATGTTTCCCATTTTTATTTGATGTTTCGGCAGTTCAGTTGAATTCATCTCTAGCGCTCCTGCGAGCATGAACCGCAGCAGCGATCCCCTTGATTCCCCCGAGCATTGAAAGAATTGTTGCTCCAACTTGATAGAGTAAACCCCTTAGTCAAACAATGGTTGTTACAATTGTCACAGTACAAACCCTTCGAACAATGATTGTCAACCATCAATCTCCCAAAAAACCAGAGGCATCCGCCCCGCATCCTTTGACAAAGCCCATGAGTTCAACCAGATCCAGCTGCAGCGCCCAGGCCGCGTGTACTTCGCCGGGGACAACAGCCGCGACGCGCCCTGGCTGCTGCTGCCCTCCGTGCCTCCAGGGCTGGAGGAGGTGGTGGTGGCGCAGCGCTGGCAGCAAATGGTGCAGCAGGTGAACAAAGCCACGGAGGCCCAGGGCCGGGGGGAGGCCACCGGGATCCACCGGGGTGGGAAGCTGTGGAGGTTCAGGCAGGGTGATGTTCGCCATGGTGAAGTGCTGGTGATGGAGTGATGGTGAGTAAGCTATGAGTTGTTTTGGATGTAGGGCCTTCAACTATAGTAGCTCAGTACTCTGTTGCTGTCATTGTCCACCGGCCAACCAGCAATTGTGTACAAGGTACTGCTGGGCAGGCGAAAGTGAAACAGCAGCTGCTGAATTATACAAGGATTGCAAGTACTGAATGTTGATGACAACCAGCAAGAGTCCGGAATGTACCGAGTTCACTGAATGTGCCATAGCTGGTCTTGAACCATAGATACCTTCATAGTTGCCAAGACAGCCAAATGATCAATCATCCTTATCCACTTCAGACATCATCATCATCATCATCATCATCATCATCATCATCATCATCATCATCATCAACCTATTTACTCTGACTCACCGCCATCAAACATAACATATTGTGACACATGATCTATGGTCGATCACTAATTAAACATCATTTCCCATCATCAACCGCTATTATCTGGCTAGTTTACCAGCAGATTAACCATTGTCATCAATAACCAGTAACTATTCACCAGCTATTAACTCTAGCTATTAACCTTAACCATGAACCAGTAGAAATTACTATTTATCAACCCCATCATCCACCAGCCCCGAAACCATTGACCAGTAGAATTCACTATCATCAGCCCCATCAGCAGAACTCACCAACCATCAATCTATCAACCCTATCACCAGCTGTTAATCCTAGCTAACCATGATCTCTAACCATTGACCAGGTAGCACTCACCATCAACCTATCATCACCCTATCACCCGCCCCGGTGACCCCCATCGCCCCGCCCTGGTGAGGTCCCGGGCTTCCTCCGTTACTTGGATCCAGTGGTGCGGCGCCTCTACCCGCCCTTGGCGCCGCGCCTGGGGCGCTGGCAGCGCCGGCAGCGCGCCCAGCGAGTGGCGGAGCTGCTGGAGGTGCTGGTGACGGAGCCGTTGCGGGAGCGGCTGTGGACGGAGATCCGGGAGCCCGGTGGGGGAGCCCGATGCGGGGAGCTGCCGGGGCAGGGCCCAGGGGGAGCTGCCATGGCCTGGGAAGCCTTGGGGATCAGGGCAGCAATGTGGCTGGAAGTGCTTGAGATTCTCGAGGTTTTTGTTGGTGAGTTTGGGGGATGAGTTGAGTTGGTGGGATGTTGCTGGCAGTTGAGGGTATCGTTTGGTGGAACTGTTTGTTGTTCTGACTGAGATTTGTTTGCCTCATCCAAGCATCTTATCACCAACCGCAGGGGACTGATATGTTTGGCCAATGGTCAGTGATCATGGAGCGCATCAGAGCTCTTTGTATTTGGGACATGGTCCAGCCGACAGATTTTTCTCAACCTCCAAATTGGTTGCACAGCTGCGCTGGGCGTTTGCGCATCTCTGAGGAAAGGAGTTGGTGGTGCGCTTCGGGTGTGACCCACAGGCAGGGATGCGCCAAATAATGGTGTATAGAAAGTTAGTTCAATGAAAGGGAATAATAGCTACTAGAATGAATATCATGATAAAGGGAAGAAACCTAAAGTAGTTCCTTATCTTCGGATTGTCAGTTGTTAGTGCAAGGTCCCAGCACTCTATGAAAATGAAGGGATTTAATTGGATAAACAACTGCACTGTGACACTCATGGCCCAATGGCATAGAACCACTAGCAGCACCACCGCAGCTATCCATGTTGACCTGTGGAGCTGGCCACTACCTGCCAGGCCACCTTGGCGCACTTCGACTTCTTCGATTACTCGCGGTGCCGCCAGGACTGGGTTCCGGCCACTGGGCGGAGAGGTGAGCGACAGATGCCACCGCCCTGAGGGGCGATGGCTGGTGGTCTCTTAAAATAGGGAAGGCCATAAATTGGTTGGTTTACTGCTATAAATTTAAAGGACTACTGACTACTATTGGATGATTTAGGGGACCCCCTATTTTGAGAAACCACCATTTTTGGTTTCAAACCCGGGAATCAACACTGTGGATCCTTTGCACTGGCACCATGCATATATAGATACCTATTCAGATAGATGCGCCCATGCCTACAAGCATAGACACAACCAATATACAAACATACACACAAGCCTCCTGATAAGTACAGTATATGATTCCTGGTGATGAGTATACATAATTTGGAATCAATCATCTGCCGCTGCTGCTCAGGTCAACCTCCTAAAGGATGCATGGCTCATCCCAGTGCACGGCCAGGGCACATTTGCCGAGCCCTTTGAGGTTGACGTTAGACCCTCGGCCGCCGTTGGTGTAGGATGACTTCAAGGGTGACCGGATGACAAGTGCGTGGCTTGAGTTCTCACATGATTTCACTCACCACGTTTTGCCTGTCATGGCCACGAATGCCACTTGACAACCCTCAAAGCTCTTGAAGGGGCAAGTCGGAAGCGGTGGATTTCTTTTCTTTGAGTCACCAGAGTTCACAATTTAGTGTGTTTCTTTTTTGTTAAATCAAATTTCAAGTTCAACAGCCAGCTCCAGCCCCAACATCCGCCATTCCCAACCAACCACCCCCACCCCCATCCCCAGCTCCCAGGTGATCCAGTGCTCCAGCTCTTGCACCACACGGAGTTCGGTGAAACGCCGGTGCTCTCGGTGATGTCCACCTTCAACCGCGCTGCGAGGAGGATCCAACAGGAGCCATGCCCGGGAGTGCGTGCTGGAACCGGGGGCTGTGGGTCCAGCTGTGGCCAAGCGTTGTGGCGGGCACACCGTGGCAAAGTGGAGAAATCCATATATTTTATATTTATAATTTATAATATATATGATATACATATAATATATATATATATACACACACTAAACAAATGTCCAGGTTCAGCTGGGGCGGTGCCAGCTTTGATATGGATTGATCACAATGGATCGATCACTTTGAAGAGCTGTGCACTTTGGTTTGAATCCATGAGATCCAGGAGTTGGCCGTGGAAATGAAGCTACTTTTTCAAGCTATAAGTAAACATGTTGGATAGTTTACTTAATCCTTGATGCTTGGACCTCATCAAGACCCAAGCAGTTTGATGCTTGCTTATTCAACAGTTTTCAGCTGAGCTGGGCTTGAAAAAGCTGTGCTCAGGACGATTTGTACAAGGATGAAGATGACTTGATCAAGCAGCTGCACGACACCGTGGATCAATGCGCTGCACAGTGTGGGAATCTCGTCGTGGATCAACGTCCGCCCGTGGGATCGAGGCATTGAGCGACTCTCAGACTTGGGGGAACCAAGCTGGTTGCGTGACACCATACAAGTAGCTGGTTACCAACTGGGTTACCAACTGGTTATGTCAAGCTTCCAGGTTGGGTTATCATAGGGTATAATTAGATGTAATGAAATTGGTGGTCGGAATGCACTGATTGGGTTTGGAAGCCACTGGACTGAGATTCTTCTGGCCTAACATCTCCAAGGAATATATAGATGTATATTATCTCACATGTCCTGAAGGGATTGAGAGATTTAGAAGAAGCTTCTGCTGCTACCACCAGTAAATACTACTACTAGTATTGATTATTACTACTGCAACTCATGTTGCTACTTCTAAGCGCAGAAACAAGGAACACATTTGCGGACCTAGTTGTTGGATTGGAGTGTGGCAGTCCCGCAAGGTTCTGCAAGGGTAAGCAACAACACTATAAACTACGGAACAAGACGTATCTCAAGCTTCAGCCCATTATGGTTTCCCTTATTTCTTGCAAGGCAACACAGTACGCATACTACACTGCCTAGCGGTGTTTCAATGGGATTGCCATGATAGTTGCAAACAAGAACAGCAACACGGCCATCATTGACGCATCATCTCCCATGATTTTTCTCAGCAAGCATTGTTTAAAATCATATCGAACATTTCCAGAACGTTCCGAAAGCGGACAAAGTCCATTGTTGACCAAAAATCGCTGAGACGGATAATGTGGACAGCAAGTGCGAAAGGGATTTTCTATTTAATTTCACCAAGAAGGCAGATGAAGGGTGGTCTTCGGCACTATGTATCTAATCGAATTAATTAGTTTAAATTGTTACCTTAAATCATTCAACCCAGGATCAACATACCAAAATAGGATTCCCGGCCTATGTCTATCTGGAGAGTGACGATGTTAGGGAGAGTGATTGCTTGCAACTACGAAGAGTTTGACCCTTGTGGAGATCCAGTTTTGTGATGATATAGTAGTTTTATGACAGAAGGCTGGGCGTCCCAAAGCAAGAGTTTCTACACCTTTGGCGAAGCAGGTTAGAAATTGTGAGAAGCCAAGTCCAGCAACTTGAGGGAAGAACTCCCGATACAAAGACAGAGTTTAGTCCTTGAACCTCTGGGTGTTTTCCTCATTTTAATTATGATTTGAACCCCCTCAGTCTGGATTCAATCAAGTTCCGTAACGTTGAAGGATGTGAATGTACGCTCAAAAGTACTCACTGAAACCTACTTGAATTCAGTGGAAAACAGCTTTGTTGGTAACCGCTTCCCACTCCAGTCTGGAGTCCATGGCTGTGTTGTTTTCGTCATAATTGTCAGCGACAGCGGAGATTTTTGATGATTTGTGGTTTCGAGTCATGTGCAAATGAACGAACAAGCTCAGATCCAAGCCAATCCAATTCTGAAACAAGCGATCAACAGCATACACTTTCATGACTGATATGTGGATTTATGCTAACCATTCATCATTGGTTTACTAGTCCATGAATTCAGCACTTATCCATCATGAAGCTTACATCAGATATCAGATTCGCCGGCCATCGATGGCGATCTGGCCACCAAATTTGGTGACGATCTGTGATGAGGGTTGTTGACCGGCGTCGCTCACCTCGCCAAGGTTAGCGAATTGTGTGCAACCTTACGTCATCGCCACAAGCCGTCGAGGAGTGCCTGTGGTGGTTGATGAGCCGCACCACTGGGTATCAGCACCCGGCCTGTAGCACCAGCCTCATGTTTTAAGGGGTTACCTGGGCCCTTGTGGTTAGGTTGTTGCCTTGAACGTGGACCTAGATTCTAGGGAATGGTTCAAAATGTTTGATCTCCGTCACAGGACCATGCATTCGAAAGGTCCATGTACGACCACATTGATATCAATCAACAGTTCATCAATGTTCAGTCCTTCCCTCTAGTTTTGAATTACCACCTCCAGAAACCCAGGCTAGTATGTTTGTGTTTATTCTATATTGATCTGTATAGACGCGCTGGCATTTGTGGGAAGGGATTGCGGAACCTTTGAGCTTGGTCAAGTCTCGTCACAGACCCATCAGAATTCGGTAGACCTTGCGGTTCTGACCCTGATAAATCCCAGCACATGATGTGATCAGTCAGTCCAATGATCCAAGCATGCTAATATAATTCAACCATCAGCTATCCCCCATCATCAGAACGACTAATTGGAGATCAACTCACCATGAATCAACTTTTCAACCATCAGATAACCAACAATCATCCATCATGATGTTTTCTCAAAATAGAGGTACTCCTACATAATTTTTTATCAACCATTTATGGTTACAAACGAACCATGTTTGGGGTTCCCTATGGCTTTTGAAAGAGATGGTATGCCCTCAGAAACTTCGCGAAGATATCCATCCATCCATCCATCCATCCATCCATCCATCCATCCATCCATCCATCCATCCATCTATCTATCTATCTATATTTACTCTAATAGATAGATGCATATATAATGCCACTACAACCGCACTGTTCTGGGTGCCCTGATGTACTGCCTACGGTTCTGCACCTTCACGGAGGCCCTCGCAGCACTTCTGCTCGGTCCTCGGATGGCAGCATCCCCAGCCCCAGTGGTGCCATGCAATCCCAGGTGCAGGTGCGGTCCTGGAACCGTGGACGTTGGTGATGGTGGTTGGTTAGTGGTTGGTTACTGGTTGGTTAGTGGTTGGTTATGGTGGGTTAGTGGTTGCTTACTGGTTGTGATGGTTGATCCTTATGATGTGTTGGTGGTTATGATGCATAGTGGTTGATGGTTGATTGAAGGTGAACTGATGGTGAATTGCTGGTTCATTGATGGATGATTCGGATGTTGCAACCATGATTAAGAAGGCCAACTGATGCTTAACCCCGGTGATCAACAGAGTTTGCCAATGGATTCAATGTGTCATAGGGAATCGCAATCAACAATAGCGTCCTGTAGGCTGTTTCATGGGATATAGTCAATTAATCAACATCTAAGATGAAAAAACTTACCTAAAACATAGGTGTTGCTGTTGTGATGTTTATTTTTTGCGGATTTTGCAGGTGGCAATGCCATGAGATGCGACAACCACTGATCCAACAAGACGCATATACTTCATTGCCACGAATTGTCGTCGTCATCATCATCATCATCATCATCATCATCATCATCGTCATCATCATGGTCGTGGTCATCCGAGTCATTAGGATTGTCAGTATCATCGTCATTGTTACGGCCATAACGTGTTGTCTATAATCTACATTATTTTACTATTGTTGGCTGGTTAGTTAGTTATAGTTAATCTCGACCATCAAACCGTCATCGACCATTATGAACCATTATTTTATTTTCACTGAACAACATTGAACGACTTGCTGTTAGTTTCTAATTGGTTCAGAATAAAACCATCAAAACACTGTCACAGATTTCATTGACCACTTTTGAACAAGTCCTACAGAGTGTTAGCTTATAACCCATTATCCAGTATAGCCCTATTTGTCATAACTTGTAGGCACCCTGGTGAACCAACCTAAGTTAACCATTGATGACAATGATAAACCCTAGAATCTACCACAATCAACCATTTTCAACCATCATGAACGGTGGTGAACTACCCATGTTTGCAAAGAAATTTCTGTCGTCGGCAGGAGGGCTCCGAAAACAGTTTCATGGATCTTGTGGAGCAGGTCGGGACATCCGTCGCCTGTCCCAACGTTGCAACACGTTGTAACGTCGATTTGAAGGTCTGTTTGTGGGCGCATGATTCATGGCTCATGGTTCACCACTGGCAGCAGCCCTCCTCCAAGTAGATACTGGTTTGGGGATGGTAAAAGACACGGAAGGATGCATTTACATTGCAGCCACCAAGAGATACAGCTAGTGATTGGAAAACCAAACTTCTGAGAAAAAGCCAAGTTGCAGATTTTCCACGACAACTGGCTCACAGATGGTGGCGATCCAATTCAGCGGGAGGTCGTCCCTGTTTGATGGGTTACGGACTACCCTGCCCAGATATTTTGAGAGGCCTAACTTTGAAGTTTAATCGACACACTGTTCATTACATCGGTAAAATTTAACTATTTAATCCACTTGAAGCCCCAAAAAGTAATCCATCCACATCATGAGGAGATCCGGATGAATTCACAAAATTTGATTGTAAGTCACCAGCCACATTTTGGGTGGTTCACCATTGGCTGGTTAGCAGCTGGATCTCCGTGAAACAGACATTGATCAACCATGAACTGATCAACACTTATCATTGAACAACATTGAACATGAAGTAATCATTGATTGAATACAAACTTGGTTGCTTTTGAAACATTAGTAGCCATGGACTTTACTTAGCCATTTTTTTGAATCTTTTTTGATAGAGAACTGGCAAACCTTGAGGCATTTCTTGTTGTGTCTTGTTTGGTTCCGAAGGCTTGTCTCCTTCGTTCACCTTCGCCAGGGGCAAAGCCCTTCCATCACCTCCCGCTATCGGCGGCCGAGAAGGGCGAAACAAAGCGAACTCCGAATCTGGGCGAAGTTTCTGAGGGTGTAAATTGCTTGTAGACCCATCTGGTGCTTTCTCCGGTAAATTGACCTGGCAATGGATTGTGACATAGTTTGACCATACTTCCTAGTGAAACGCTGGGAACACACCAACAAATGGTGGATTTTCATTGCCATGTTGGTTTACCAGAGGGTACCATCTCGTAGGCCCATCTGTACGTGGTTTCTCAAGCGATAGGGACCCGTAAAATGGATGGTTTATTACTATAAAAGGATTAACAGACTGGATGATTTGGGGTGTCCCCTATGACTTGAGAAACACCCATCTGACATCCTAAAAAGATCCTTCGGGATCCTTTAGGTTCATTTGTGTTTGGTTGTTTTGAAGGGGTGCCAAGTAGACACTTCCAGAATCTGGGCAACAGAAACATGTCGATTTGTTGTACAAATCTATTGCAGGTTCAGCCATTTTATTCTCTCGGCGCACCATTTATTCGTTGGCTCACCTGGAGGGGTGGATATCTCAATGCCATGGTGTGGGGTGCCCGGGGGTGTTGAGCTTGCATGATTAGCAG
Organism: Symbiodinium kawagutii; assembly: GCA_009767595.1. Taxonomy (NCBI): domain Eukaryota; class Dinophyceae; order Suessiales; family Symbiodiniaceae; genus Symbiodinium; species Symbiodinium kawagutii. The sequence goes on from VSDK01024487.1 coordinate 1,005,139, forward strand.
GGGGTGGTTTTCCAATGGGGGCGCTGTCACTGGTGGTGGTTTCCTTAATAATGACGCAACAAGCTCGAATTGGAGAGCTTTAGTGGGAGAATGGTGGAAGGACCAACTTTATCCTGTGTGATGAACCCTGAGATCAAAACAGTCATGCTCGATGCAACTGAGGATTGTGCTTAGTTTTCACTCAGTTCTCTGCTTTACCTAGCTGCTCGGCATTTCATTTGATGTGAGGGCATTGGTCAAACATGGGATATCCCCAAGGGAACGCAATTGAACAGGAGGCTATTTCACATGCTACGAGGCCCACATTCATGTTCTTGGCTTGGATGTTGTGCTTTGATAGTGTCTCACTCCAGCCATGCGACATGGATCATTGTCAGGAAGGTCATACCATTGCAGTACCGTCAAGGAGTATTGGAACGGAACAATGGACAATCATTTACTGTGAGAATATCCACCGTAATTGATCACACAATAGTCCTCCGCATGTAGTTAGTGTTTTAATCCCTGTAATGCGTTTTACTGTATTACATTGTGATATGACATATTTAAGATTATTCTATCACTTGCGCAATGCTTTGCAAGGCATACGGCGTACGGCATGTATGCCTGTAGGCATACTTTCATATGCAGAATGTACGCGCAATTCATGTGCAAGACATAGACACATGCGTATAATAACGTACATCACACACCATTGAACATGTTTATGTGTTTTAAATGTATATATTGTATATCTATCATTATCACAGGTATATATTTCAAGAGTTTCTTCTGACTTGTGGATGCCTATGCCATATGCTATAGTTCAGCAACCCACACATGATCCGTATATGCCAACCATGTTATCATCCCCCCGTGATATTTTTTGGGGGTTACTGTATTAGTTGTGTGCCAATCTGTAGGCCGAGTCATGCACTTGATCCTTCCGTCATGAATGTATCCATACACAATGATATATAGAATTTCATGCGTGTACCTGGTACATACATAGATTTGCTGCGTATATATATATATATAAATGTATATACCTTGAGTCTCCAATGACCCTTTTATTTTCGCTTTTCCAAGAAAAAGAGGTTTTTGAAGGAAACCGCTTTTTTTGCATATTTCATCAAATGCTCTTTTTTTTGGTTTGCGCCCCTTCAGATCCTCCTGAGACAACGTCCAAAGACCTTTTTTCGGCGTCCAAAACGCGTCTTTTTGCGTCCAAAAGGCGTCTTTAGGCGTCCGTGCCGGACGCGTCCGGATGAAGATTCAATACTGTACCCTTTTTTAGTCCTCGTCTCCCAAAGCGCATTTTTCGGGCAAAAACGCAAAAATATTGGTCCAAAACTAAAAACGCAGAAAAAAAAGGTCTTTGGAGACTCCAGGTATATATATATATATATATATATCTATGGCAATTATGCACAAAAGCATGGGTGGAATGCAAGGCCTCCTGACAGCACCCCTTGTTACACCATGATTTGCTGGACCATAGCAGATGATTGGACCCAACCCAAAGAAAACCGCCTCCAGATCAACCACAGGGCCCATCCAACAAAGCCATCGGAAGATGAGAAAGTCAATGGTTCATTGTAAATATGGTAATTCTACTAGTGATCTAGGGTCTAGATCCATGGATTCCCTGCCAACCAGTATCAGTAGCTGAACGGCCCATGACTTGCGCTGCTTCTGTGGTAGGCTTGGTGGAGTCTGGCATCGGTAGTGACAGGGATTCAGGCGAGACAAGCATCAACAAGGTGGGACGCGAAGGGATTGGGCGGTGTAGCCCCTGTTTTCGAAGCAGGTCATCGCAGTTTCTCTATATTTTTATCTCCGAAATTAGCAGAAAGAATCAGTAGTTGCATGAAGATAGAATACTGTTTCTTTACATTGTAATATCATTATCTCTAGAATTAGCAGAGAGAATCAGTAGCTACATAAAGATAAAGTAGAATCTCTGAAACAAATGCTAGAATACTTTGTTTTTGATTACTGTATATTATAATCAGCAGAGGTACAAAAAGAATCACATGAGTTTCCGCGACATGAGCGTCAGCGTAGGACGGAACAGGCGCTCAATAGCACATCTTACACACCAAGACTGATCACAAACACCGGCCCTGAAAGAACGCAGTTTGATGATAAGCATCTGCACATGGCCGGGGCAATGTTTGCCATAAGTTTCTTCTTACGGACTATGAAGAAGGTACCAAGCAGAAACTAAACATCTTGGCTTTTTCCTTGTCCTCCTGGGGTGAAATTTCAATGTGAAGATTAGTTCGCAAGATGGCAGATTAGCACTGTAAAGAATTGAAGAGTGTAAGCAACAAATATGTGATGTTCGACTTGCGGGTTGGCCCCCCTTAGTATCATGACCAGCAAACTTGCGGCTGGCACCACGGCCATGGTGCGTCCACCAGACATGGTTGAGCACCGCTCTTTCCAGCAACGATTTGGTTGGGCCTAGTAGCTGAACATGTCTGAAAGGTTGGTTACACCACTTGTCCATGACAGGTGAAGTTTGTTGTTTGCTTTTGTCAATGGGGTCAAGTCCAAAACTTATGGTTTACCCAATCTTACGGTTTTCTGTACCTCTTAAAGACCATAAATGAGCATGGCAGTGAAGGTACCACGGTTGCACACTGAAAAACACCAGCTGCGCACAAGTGCCGCGCTGCTGCCACTCGTTGTTGCAGGTGCATGCTTTGACAACTCCCATGAGCATGCAGGCTGGGTCAGCCTGAGACCTCAACTGTTTTTGATGGCACTGGTGTGTAGCTGCTACCTTGCGAGTATGATAAAAGAAAGTAGTGTCTTATAGAGAAGATGATCACTGTTGATTGATGATGGCATATTTTAAATTATATTATATACTATGTGTTTTGATCATTGTTAATATCATTATGCAGTACATATTACAGTAGTAATGATGTTGCATTTAATTCATCTACTTATCATGTTTTCACACACATCTTAACCTTCCTAGGGGATGATGCCATCCTAGCGGATCATATATCATCCATACGAGACCCCAGAAAGTGCTGTGATGACATCGCTACCCGTCAGTGCATAGTCATGTGTTGATCAGTTGCAATCTCTCTAGCTTTCTTGATTTTTGACAGTTTGCCAAATCACAAACATGTTTTTGGAAGGCTGACCTAACCACTGACCAGCTAATGATCATTCCTAAACACTATAATGATTATGAGGCACCAGTTCTGGTTGGGTGGTTATGTTTGGGTGGTTCTGGTTGGGTGGTCATGGTTGGGTGGTTATAACCTTGGTAAGTAATCATATCTGGTCATAACAACCACTATTAGACTATAATCATTGTTAATAAACTAACCTAACCACCATTAAGCACCAGTTTGCCAAGGTCAGAAGCACCCAACCAGTAAGCCAGGACAGGTGGTTACCCCGTTGTGGCACAGATCCCTGGGTGCCTTCGGAGGCCTTCAACGAGCTTCTGCGCTGTTCTGCCGGCAACATAGGCGCTGTTCGTTCGTGCTTGGTGGATGTGGCCTGTATGGTTAACCAGCTGGTGAATGGTTAATGGTTACTGGTTAACCATAGGGGATGAAAAACTAACAATTATAGGGGATATATACCAACTATATGGCGAGCTGGCTCAAGCAATGGACCAACCAACTAATGGTGGTTAATACCCAACAAAACTATAGGGAAAACGAGCTGCTTAATGATAGGGGAACCAGGGGGACTAAGGATTTTGACCCACAGCCTGTTGGTTAACCAGCTGGTTATCATGGTTAATGATAGGGAATGATAATCAACAATAGTGGATATACCAGCTATATATGGTTGTGGGTCAATATTGAAAATGGTTGATGGTTGAACATGGGGGATGATAACTAATAAGACTAGGGGATATACCAGCCATATTGGTGGATAATATGATGGTTGCTCAAGGCATAGGGAACCCCCCAAGTGATTGGGTTCTTACTACAAATGGTTAATGGATGATTAGGGGGCGCCCCTATGACTTGAGAAACTACCATATGGCTATGGGTTAAGGCTTTAATCAACCAATCATGGGGAATAATCACCAACCAAATCATAGGGAAAACAATGGTTGCTTAAGGGGGAACCAGGGGTACTGGGTTTTGACCCACAGTCCTATCCTTACAACCATGAACCACGGGACTGTTGGTATGTTCAAGATGTGACCTGGACTGTTGGTATGTTCATCCTTCGTATTTTTTCAGTGTTTGCATGTTGGTAAATTCGAATTGCTACGTTGACCTGGACTGTTGGAACATTCGACCGGTTGTTAGGGTGTATGTTCAGGCCGTTCACCCTTGTAGCATTTGGGAGATGGATCTAGGGGGTATGGCGAGATCCTGATCACCACGCCGAAGGGGAAAACACGCACGCGATCTTCCCACTGGCAAGATGCCCTTGGGCTCCATAACGGGAACCTTGACAGCGGAGGGTGCGACGCACGGGTCACTGGTGAATTGCGTGTCCCCAATGCACAGTATCCCAACAACAATGCGGTCACCAATTGAACATCATGAATAAATTGTCACCATTTGTCAACCAGCCTTTCCAATTGCTATCCTATATGAGCATGTTGAAATGACTTGGAACCATGAACCACGGGTTTTCCAGGCTCTGGTATGTGAGCTGAGGAATCAGCTTTTACATACTGCATAGTGGCACACATCTCTCAAGGCCTGTGGTCATGACCCTCCTACCATTATAGGCAACTTGTGCGCACCAACAAAGCTGGTGGTGAAGATAGATGGGACCGGGAAACCCCTGACACATCCGAAGGGCATTTGTTTTAGCTGATCTTTTTGATTCAGAGATTGCCAAGCAAAGTACCCAAGCAACCAAGCAACGAAGCAACCAATCAGTAGACTGAAGCATTCAACATCAACCAGTCAGCAAAGTGAAGCACATGAACCGGGCAGCAAATCATTTCGGAATCATCATGAAGCTTAAAGTGAAGCAATCATCATCAGTTGTAGTCCTTCACCAGTTCGCTTGGAACCATTTAACGGTCCCATCTGGGTGTTTCTCAAAGTAGACCCGCAGATTATCCTTTATATGAATCATTTGTAGAAATAAACCAACCATGACTTTGAGGGTTCTCTATTTTGAGAAATCCCCGAAAACAAGTCGGTCAACCATTCTTAGCTATTAATTATTACTTCTTTTACAACCAGCTAACATTATGTAATGAATTGATCAAGCAGCCATTGGCTATCAGCAAACCCTATGAACTATAACTTTTATGTCTTATTATATGATTTAAAACTATATATTATATGATATACTTATATTATATAACCATTAATTGCTACTTATTATATGACCGGCTATCAACCACTCGTTGGACATTAGTTGGACCAACTTCACCAGTGCAGGCGAAGGGTCCACCTCCATGGAAGCCGGTTGCAGTTCGAGCCGGGGTTTGCAGAGGCAGCGGTCCGCCCGAAGGGCAACGTGAACATCCATGGTGGTTGACCCGTGCCCATGGCTGGAAATGAATGGTGAACATGCTATGATATTGGTGGTTAGCCAGGGTTTCATAGGGGTTATAACCATTAACAGTGAGAAATAATAGGGAAAGACAACCAACATTACAAGGGAATACAATGGTTTAGTGTTTAGTGCTAAAGGTTGGAGTTTAGTGCTAATGATAGGGGATGATAGCCGACAAAAATGGTTGAATGACTACTGGTTGGTGGTTTGATTTACATTGTTTCGTTGTTTCCCCCAATATTTGTGATGGTTTCCTGGGGTTGACCAATATTCTTGGGATGTAACCACCAACCAGATATGATGAACCCAGGGGGTTCATGCTGGAGATGCCAACCATGGTGACACCCGTTCATGGCTGGAAGTGACCCTTGGTCGGTGAATGATTGGCTTGGTAATCATGAACGATTGGTGGGATACATGATGGATTGACAACCGTAGTTGTGATTAATGATTTACTATGATTTACTGCTAGTGTCAATGTTGATATCGTGGTTGAGAGCGGCGATGGTTGGCATGTAGAATACCCTTTGGCAATCTAGCATAGCTAGCAGGATAATCACCAAAATTAGCAGGTTCAGAAGGTGGTAGCACTTGCTGGAGCTGATGTCGTTGGTGATGGCTGCTGCATCTCATGATTGTCAACACCCCAGTTTGACAGAGTCACATGCCAGAGTCACCTGGATTTCACTATCACTTCTTAGTTCCAACACCTGGGATGTTGGGATTGGTCCACGCTCACGAAGCTATTACCAATAACTACCGTAGCTTCATAAAGTTGGAGCCACACTTGTTCGCGGCAACCTGGACGTTGCTCCGCGCTTGCAACGTGCGGGGCGCACGACCAGCAAAGTACATACACGTATGCGGATATACGGGAGATTTGATATGTTCAGTCGTGCATGCAGAGGCCAGAGGGGTTGGGAGATTTGATATGTTCAGTCATGCATGCAAAGGCCAGAGGGGGTGGGAGATTTGATATGTTCAGTCGTGCATGCAGAGGCCAGAGGGGGTGGGAGATTTGATATGTTCAGTCGTGCAGAGGCCAGAGGGGGTGGGAGATTTGATACGTTCAGTCGTGCAGAGGCC
>VSDK01024487.1:1019182-1044405 GCA_009767595.1 Symbiodinium kawagutii
GCAAGGCACCCCCACTAACACCTGGTCCGTCGGCAAACCGATTTTTGATATTGAATATGCAGATGATACTCTCCTTTTCGGCATCTCCACCCCCCAGTTACAGGCTATGTTACACGCGCTACAAACTGAAGCTCAAAAATATGGTCTTTCCCTGAACCTTGAAAAAAGCGAATTGTTAGTCTACCCTTCCCAGGACGTCTCCCGCATATATTTCCTAAACAATGACCCAGTCCCCACCGCTACCCGTGTTCGCTACCTTGGCTCCCTAGTCACTTGGGACTCGCCCACTAGTTCCGCTATAACCGCCAGATTTCATGTTGCAAAAGCAGCTTTACAGTCCCTTAGGTTGGTCTGGACTAGTCGTCTAAGTTTACGACAAAAACTTTTAATCTTCAACTCCGTTGTCTTGTCTTCCCTGATTTACGGCTTAAGCTGCCTCACCTTCTCCACCAAATATTACCAGACCCTTGATAGTTTCTATTTCCGCTTACTTCGTAGTGTATTAGGGATCAAAGCAGCGTACATTTCTCGAATTTCAAACTACGCCGTTTGGACTAGAGCGGGTAAGCCCACGACAGCGTCGCAATTAGTGCTTAAACAACAGATCGAAATCTTGACAGAAGTCTTGGCTACTCCGCCTTCAGACCCATATCATCACATTGTTTTTTGCTCAGCTTTTAGGGATCGTATTGTTATTACCCCGAAAAGCACAAGGGGGAGACCACCAGAACATTGGCTGGGCAACATGTTGTATTTTTTACAGGAACCCACGAATTCATATTTCTCACACCAACCCTCTATTCAAAATCCCATGCACCTTTACCATTTATTATCACGACATGAACAATTCAAAGACTTCCTGGTGGCGGCGCCAACGCGCGCTTTTCATTTTTCCCGTGCACTTCCTCATCTGCAGCCGCGCGCAGGGCAGGAGTAAAAAATACAGATCTACTGCATGCTTTTAAGTATTTGTTATTTTCTCATTACGTGGAATAGTTTGCTGGTTGACTAATACTTTCAGATGGGTTGAAACCACCAGCCAGGGATACAAACAAAGCAGACCAGATGAGGCAGCGGTTGACATGCGTCAAAACGCAAAGTTACTGTACGGGATCGCTTGGTCTCGATCCTGCAGCTAGCAAGGAAACCTTGGTCATATGTGGGACAGCCCCACCCTTTTTAGAACCTATGACCTGACGTCAGCATGAGCTGTCACAGAAATTGGATGTGTAGCTGAATCTCAGCAACATCCGTGTTGTTTGGGAATGATTCTGGCAGGCTAGATTGCTAGGCTCACTGGGGTTGATCCAAAATAGTAGAACCGATGGTGTTTGACACTCATTCAAAGTTGAGAACCTGCCAACCCCTATGTTTTACTCGCAGCCGCGTACATTATCAGGATTGCTCATTCAAAAATTCAATCGCCACAAACATTTCAGAGAACAGTCACCACCTCATGATCCTGTTTCAAAGAGTTGTCGGTTTGAAGATACCATTTGCATGCATTTGCAAGTTGGTTTATGACTTGGGGCTGAATGGTCTTGTTCTAAGTGGCAAACAGACTGAGCAACTAGGAGCTGCTAGGCGAACATACAGCAGGCAGCATAGTTCATCTATGCTGAACGGTGGTACCCCCAAGAGTATTGACGGGTCCTTTCTGCACCATACCGGTGTCACTAGACCCCGTTGGATCGCTCCAGGTGGCACAAATTGTCCGTCCAACCGGATGTTTGGCTCAGAATGACATCCATTGATCAAGTGTTGATCATCATTGTCCGTTGCTGTTAAGCACTGACCGTGGTTCATGAATTCGTAATTCATCAGCATGAAAATCACCAAAATCAACAGGACAATAGATCAGTTACCATGCACGAAGACTCACCAACCAATATCCTGGCTCAGCTGGAGCTGCCAGCACGCACTGCACTCCCAAGGCTGGTTTTTGGCTTGCTGTTCCTCATCACAGAGGTGCGCACTGCCGTGGTTCACGCTGGAGCTTGGTCCAAAGGAGAAGGTGCATGAAGGTATAGGTTTTCTGGGTCTTAGAAGTGGGGATGATTTGGGAATACCCCGAGGTGTGACGTTTTTGTCCAGTGTGATTCGAATCAACAGGGCTCAGACAGGTTTTATGCCCTCAGATCCTGTGGCTGTGCTACCGCTGCTGTTTCCCATGTTCTGCCATGCTAGGATGAGCCGTATCCCCACGGCTACCCTATCCTCTTTGTTCGAAACATCCCATGTCTGAATCTTGTCAAGCCATTGCGAACCAGTATCAGGCACTACTAGCCATTATCTATCGTTAATTATACTATCCACCATTATTTGCTTACCCTGATTTGGTTGCTGTACCCACTCCCCAAGGATGGTGCTGTTTTCCACAGCAACAATACATATTTTTTTTGGAATGACTGGGTGGTATCCCAATGTAGATCAAAACGCTAGCAACTCTTACAATGTGCCGGATTGAGTCTGCTGGAGTTCAGAATAGTTTAAAATGTGTAGCATTCCTGATGTTAGACTTATATAGACTTATCACCTTAGTGGTGAAATAGCACTACTCATAGTTTCAATTTAACCATCATTCACTGTCAGTTGGTTTGTTGTCATTGGTAATTTTGCCTAATATTGTTATTAGCTATGCATTGGTTAGTGGCAATTAGCAACCTTTAATTAAGAAATATCAAGTATGACTTGGCTACTTGGGGTACTTATGATTGGTATATTTTCTCAGAGAAACTCATCTGTCCATTTCCACGACGGGGTGTCAAATCTGTGAAGATTCCGCACGCAGGACCCTGACATCGGCCGTTTCTTCGCTGACTTGGAGCTTTTCAGCATGTGGAACGCAGTCTTCGCGTTGCTGGTGCCATGGCTTCGGGCATCCATTGCTCAGTCGAATCTTCCAGCTGCATGGAGGGTGGGAGCAATTCGGAGCCCTGAAAGAAGGGGGTATCGGTTGTGCTATCAATACGGGGGGGCCAGGAGACACAGAGAATTCAATGGTAAATCTCGATGTAAACAGTACTAGTCCAGACCTCAAAGGTTGATGCTTAGATATGCTTAGTATAATTGTTGATAACCCATCAATAGTGGTTGAGTTTCTCATAGTTGTTGGTAATTAGCAACATTTCGCAACAAAATCATAACATTGCCACTTATTGCCACTAAAGATTTTGTTGCTAATTGGTAGTGTTCAGATTTTGTTGCTAAGTGGCTACCTTATTGCCACTTATCGCCACTTATTACAACAGGTAGCCACGATTCTCGCCACTAAAGATGGTGCAGTTTTTTTTCGTGCGGAGCTTCGAGGTACTACTCGTTTTGCTTCTGTTGGATTCCTTTCTGCCATGGCCTCAGAGGGGGACCAGGTTGAATTTTCACCGGGGAGATGGAGCTGGGGTGACCCCATCATCATATCATCCATGATATGTTGTTCATATTAGGGTTTGAACATGGAACCGTAGTTGACATACCATATGAGAATTCAATCATGCTAATTCAAAGGTTAAAGCATAACAATCATCCGCACAGAATGGGTCAGAAGTCAAGATTGTTTCTTTGGGATATGGGTGTCTCCCCAAGTAGGGGACCCCCAAGAATGGTTGTTTGAATACTGTAAATGATTAATACAACAGATGAGTTGGCGGATCCCTAATTGAGAGGCCACTATATGAAAGTGGACGCCTAAGTAATTCCTATAGATGTAATTTGGTGCTTCCCCATGCGATATGGGCGCTCAACTTATGCTTCGGATCCGCTTCCCACCAAAAACCACATGATCCGCTCCTATTCTCGGGCTCCAGGTCTATCAAGGCCATGTCGATGATTGATAGGGGTTCCTGGGTTCCTGTCCACGGCTTCGTTTGGGGATCTCTCCAAATAGGGGACCCAACAAATGTTTGGCTTTTAATTATTCATATATTTAACAAAAAAAACATTAAACAAGGTTGATTCTGGAATACCCTTATCCCAGTTTCATACTTTACAGCTTTCTTTTGGCCCGTTGTTCGAATTTGTGGTGTGTTGATGGTGGTTAACAGAGTGTGTCCCCCCTTCTTAAAAACCCAACTAATGAACTACCATGAAGCCTTGCCTACGTACTATCACTACACTTCAATGATGGTTTCCACTGCGCAGTGACAGCTTTGTTTGTGGCGAGGTTTGACGTGGTGGCCATGGGGGTAGTCGTTTGCGTGAAGGTGCTAAGCTGGGAACGGTGAGTTGTCGCACTCCAAGTGGCTTGATGGATTACTGGCTGGTGGTCAGGAGGGAGCGAGGCCACGAGCCAGGGGTATCCTGCCCTAGCCCTTGAAAGGGGAAGCCAGGCCAAGAGCAACCAGGAGTGGCTGTTCACCAAACGGTAGGTGAAGAAATTGATTAATGGCTGAGTGGTAAGAAACACTTGTTGGTGGTGGGGCTAGTCATGGTCTTCAAGGTTCGATAATGGTTGGTGTTGGGTAGTCACGGTTGATGGTGGATGATTAAAGCTGACAATAATAAACAGTGGATGACGACTCAGCTTAATAACTCATAGTGGTTAGTCCTGGGAGATGATACCTAATAGTTACAGGAATAATGGTGGATGCTGATAGCTGAGCATGGCTAATGATAAGGTATATACAATTACCAAGAACAACTTTCCAATCCACATGTGACTGGTAGTTCGAAGGGAGTGCTCTAACACGGTTGAACCCTTCCAGGGTATCCTCAGATCCTTTGAATGGAGCGATTGGGGGCTATGCGGAGGTGCGGGAGGCTTGTATCCAGCAACCAGAAATTGAAACATAAAATACTTGTGGATCTTGTGGCTGGCTTCATTTGTTTGTCTTCAAACCATGCCTAGGGATGATTGTCCAATGGAGAAGCAAACTTAGGACGGGGCCGTAAACCACCAAGCAGAATAGGATGATCCATGACATAGTGTACGTCCTAAGTTTGAAGAGTTTCTCCACTGATCTCAAGGATGGCTGGATAAATTGTGGCACAGGCGTTCGGACCATGGATGAATATGACCAAGGAAGCTCGCGGAAACTCACAGCTCCACGGCTACCCAGTGGTCTTCAGAAGCCCCATGGTGGGTTGTGAAGACCAGGGACAGTTCTTGATGAATACTTCATATCCTAAATGATTTGTTGTAGCGAGTGAAACTCTGAGTGGCTGATAGTTTATCATTCACGGATTGATCAGCCAACATCAGTCAGAGACCAGAGTATGTTATGACTTTTGACATTTGTAATGAGAATGAATCAACAATACGTTTTTCATTTCAACCATCATGTTGTTCAAACTGTCTTGTTCAGGATGGTTCTAATTTTCATGAGTCCAGTCAATAGCACATCAACTATGATCAACTAACAATACTAGATAATGATACACTGAATCACCAGTTCTTAATTGTCCATTATTGACATTGTTTATCACCAGCGTTTGTGGGCTAGATCAACCATTACGAGTCATTATCAGCGATTGACCACAAGATAACTGGATTATGATGGCAAAACATGTTCCCTCCAGCCTTAACGTTTGCCCCACCACATAAAGTGCCACTGCAATGGAGCATGTTGTACAAGGTCGAGATGGCTTGGACAAGTTGCGAAAACACTGGCTATACGCAGTGATTTATGGTTTTGGGTTTTAGGGTTTTGGTTTTAGGGTTTTAGGGTTTTAGGGTTTTGGTTTTAGGGTTTTAGGGTTTTAGTTTTAGGGTTTTAGGGTTTGAGGTTTAGGGTTTGATAGCTCAGAAATCAAAAAACAATGGCCCTGTGCAGGAATTTGAGCGTTGGGAAATGTTCTCAGACCCATGCGGGGCAAACCCTAAGGCTCGGGCGAACATGTTTAACAATCTCCATGTATTACCGTATCTGCAATAATCAGCGCAGGTTGTTTAGCCATTACCTTTAGGTACTGTTGATTATTCCCAGCTGCTCGATCAGTATTAAAGATTGGTTGGCTTCCCACCACCTCGAGTTCTCTAAGCATGTAAGGGAATTGCTGGGGTCACGGAGGTAAACCCTAAAGTTCGTAGAGGGGTGTCAGCAATGTTAATCTAGGATTAACCAGCTTGCACCCGTTTGATCAAACCAATTCATTGTATTTTACCCTAATGCTGTGTTTAAGAACTTGGAGTGATGAGTAAACAACCAGTGTTGAATTAAATATTTAAACCCTACTGTAGCCCATATGATTGATCAACCCCAATATACAATGGTATCATTCAATAACGCAAGAGTCCATGGTAAAATGAACAATCCCATCAACCAATCATTGAATACACATTGAATCCACATGTATTTTTGATTGCATTAGCCATCAATTGACCATCATTAACAGAAAGTTTAGTTTGCCATGACTAAACACCAGAACACTAGGTATTCAACCAGTTAGCCATTAGTTTGCCATCACTAATCACTACTCAAACATTTTGTTACATAGCCTATTGTTTTGAACTATCAACTTGGGCTAATTGACATCAACTACAATACCCACATGCCAACCATGAACAACTAGTTAACCACTAGTTAGCAATCACTAAACACTGGGTAGCCATTAGTAATTGACCAATTAGCCATCATCAACGCCAGTTGGCCATTAGTTAGCCATGGTTAGCCTGCTGACGGAGATACGAATTTCTGATCTTCAGTGGCAAGTCATTTGTCGACAAGTCCAAAAGTCCAAAAGCCATGGTTAGCCATTAGTTAAGCGTCATGAATCACCACATACCCATTAACAACTAGTTAACAACTAGTGAACCACTAGTTAGCCATCAGTAAACACTGGTTAGCCATTAGTAATTTACCAACTAGCCACCATCAACGCTAGTTGGCCTTTAGTTTGCCATGGTTAGCCATGAATCACTATAGTTAACCATTAGTTAACCACTAGTTCGCCATTAGTTAACCATCATGGGTTAACAACTAGTTAACCACTAGTTAGCAATCAGTAAACACTGCTTAGCCACTAGTTAACCATCATGAGTCACTAGTGAACCACTTGGGTCATCAGAACCATCACCGCACGCGAGCCGCACGAGTTCACTGCCTGCGTCAGGCCATGCTGTTCGCTTCGGCAGCCGCGCATGTCTCGCAGCTGAAAGCGGGCAAGGCACAGCCGGGAAAGGATGGGTGATGCTGAGCTGCTAATGGTTTGTGGTGATTTTTAATGGTTGGTAATGAGGTTAATAGTGAAAAGTGGTTGAGTAGCAATAGTGGTTAATAGCTGCTAATGCTTTGCGATGATCAAACATGTTTGGTAATGAGGTAAATAGTGGGTGAGTAGTAAATATGTGATGTTTTTTAATGGTTGGTAATGAGATGAATAGTGGTTGAGTAGTAGATATGTGATGATTTTCAATGTTTGGTAGTGAGGTGAATAGTGGTTGAGTAGTAAATATGTGATGATTTTCAATGTTTGGTAGTGAGGTGAATAGTGGTTGAGTAGTAAATATGTGATGATTTTCAATGTTTGGTAGTGAGGTGAATAGTGGTTGAGTAGTAAATATGTGATGATTTTCAATGTTTGGTAGTGAGGTGAATAGTGGTTGAGTAGTAATAATAATCATAATGGTGAATAGTCAGTATACAATTAGTTAATGTGATTAATACTGTAGTGGTTTATTTGTGAGGGTTAAAACCGTTTATTAATGGTTGATATCAATCATCCCTACAATAAACTAATGGTTACGAATGGTTTGCAATACTGCTTAATGGAAAGGATGTGTGATGGTGGAAATACGTTTCAAACACCAGTTGAAATGTTTGCATAAAAACAGCATGTGGAACTCAAATGTAAATTTCTCGCGTATTTGTTTGCTTGCCATTCAAAACATTCAAAATATGTATGCTAGATTGAGATAATCCATATATGATCCTTTATGACTAGTAATGCGACGGCCCCAAATCAGCGGCAGTAGCACAGCCCTGTCGCGTTGTCTCACCAACCCATTGGGAGCTTGCGCCAGGATTTAAGCTTCATCAGTGCCCCCCAGGGCGAGTTCGTGGCAGGCGACGGTTGGTTCATCAGGGGGGAATACTTCGGGCTACCTGCGGTATGAACCAGGGTTAGCCACGGGTTCATGCCAGGGGTTACTACAGGTGGTTGTGGTTCGAGGGAACTTTGCAATGTCTTTTTGGCCTATTTGTGCGGTTCAATGAGTTTTGTTTCAGATGGACAATAGGCACATGTGGCTTCGTGGCAGAGGGCTGCGGTGGTTCGATCGCGGCCAGGTGCCAGCAACTGAGACAAGCCATTGAGCCAACCAAACAGAAATATGTTTCTTGTGTTGATGGTGGTGGCGAGTGACGCTTTGCCCAATGATCCCAGAAAAATGGGGCAAGGCTTTAGGACTTGGGCCTTAAGCTAAAGTGAGCAGAGTAGAGTAGCACTGACATTCTGCCTGCGGCGTTTGTGGGGAGGTTGCTTTCCAAAGAGGTTCCTGAAACCACTAGCTGCGGAAGCCATAGTGGCGCTTTGGTATGTAAATTACTGTAACCAAGTAATTAGAGCCAGTGATTCTTAGCCAACACTAGGTGGACACCACTGAATCAAATGGGAATTCCTGATTTTGGGGGCACATTTCGACACCCCTCCCTCATCGTTTCGAGCAAAACTCGTGTTGTAATCTTTATGCTCAGGTCAAAAAAAAGATCAGCATGCTGAGAAAGCTCTAGTAACTGCAAGGACTATGCCAATTGGAAGGTATAGATTTACTATTTACACAAGACTGTAAAGTTGTGAAGCAGGTAAAATCCTGCCGAAAATGAAGCCTCAGCTTACCCCTTTGCGATCCCCGTCGCCCTGGCTCGCCGGCTCAAACGGCTTTGGCAAGAGCGACCTCGACCTGGTCGTCCATTAGCATGAAAATGGAGGGTAGATGAAACGTAAAAACAGCCACAAGCAATGGTAGAATTAAGCAATTGGTATTATGCAGTCAGGTTCACTACTGGTTAGCATGAAAATGTAGGGTAGATTCACTACTGGTTAATCATTTGAGATGAAAATTAACCAGTAGCGAATCATTGGTATTAGTGAGATTCATTATTGGTTAACAATTTTTAATTAGGGCTTATGCACTGCATTAGCCATGAGAGAAACTACTGAGGAACACTTGTTCACGATTGACCATTAAAATGTTGACATTGATTGACCATATAACTATCAGCAAAAATTGATTCACCATTTGCAATTCACCGGTGATTGATTGCCAACGGTGATTAGCTATTGTCACCTCAAGTTGTCAATCAAGCTTGGTTCAAATATCAGATTGATTAAGTATTCACAATTGTTCTGTTTGATCATTGGCCGTTGATTGAATGGTTAACCTCCACTGACCAACCATCGCCCTGTGGCAGGTTTCTTTGCCCGAGCCACTTCGCGCAGAAGCCAGGCATGTTGGCACAAAGGGGCGGGGTTTGCCGCCGTAGCAGTTGGGACACCTGGTGAGGTGATGGTAGGGGATTAAGATGCTTGAGAATGATTCATTCTTGATTTGGCTGGTGCTTTTGAACATTCTCTCCCAAAGGTATTAACAAATGATTTGTTGGTTGACCAGCATATCTTTCAAAGGGGTGCTTCAACCACCAAGCTGTGATTTAAATCAGGCGAGAACATCCCAGATCAACATGCTTGAATATGACTATTGAGAAAAGATCACGATTGATCATGGGAGATAGCAAAGTGATGGACAAATTGTTTGTCAAGGTAAGTGGCTTGATAGAAGTTTTGAATCCATGAACCGGGAATAGCCAGGAGCGCTGCCAAGCTTACAGCGGATGGATGCGGTCTTTCTCAGCGGTCAGGTTGTGTTTCCCTGTGATACTCCATTTTTGCTTCCTGCATATCGTCAGATATCACCCAAATCCCATAATGTGCTTCATTTGTGTACTTTTAGGACGCAAATATCACCAGTGGTCAACAATGAATGAATCAAATCATCCAACATCAACAAAGAGATGATTAAATGAACTGCGATTCAACTGCTCAGAGTCCGATTAGGTTCATTTTCATGTATCAAGGGAAATGATCCAGAAAGAGCTGGGGATAGCGTCAGTGGTTAGTGGTGGTTGATGTTGGTGAAAGAAAGCCGGTTTAGCGATTCATCATCGCTCTAGTGATGGTTCATGTCATGTTGATGTCTACATTTACAGTATGACCAGAAATTCTTGTTGATGCCCGGAGTATGTGGGGTTTCTTAAGATAGGGGTTCCCCCAAACCCAAACATCAATCATTTATGCATGATTTATAGTAATAAAGCAGCCATTTTGGGGGCACCCCTATTCTGAGCCCAGTCTGAGAAGCGACCATGTGACCATGTATTCAGTGGCTTGGATCAAATTGGATTTGGGCTCGGTGATCAAGATTATGATCAGGGAAACCGAACATTTGGGGGGGTGCACATCAACCTGGTAGAAAGATATGCAGATGCGGAACTCAGGGGAATGATCGCACCAAGTGTACTGGGTCATAGAGGAATCATACCAATCACTGAGGATCAGCCGCATGATTTCCCAAGCACATTGGGATTCACTCACGAAGTTCACCAGCATGGTACTGTACACATGGACCAGGATGCAATGTTCACCAGCGTGTCATTGTGACTTTTATGTTTTGTTTTTATGCAAATCTGAACCCCACAATTACTTGGACTGTAACCCTCCACCGGTATTGACCTTTCAGCAGTGACTGAAACACAAAGAACAAAGTCTCCGAACAACAACCAGTTTGGAATGAAATATTGAAAGTATCTTGAAATTAAAGACTCCAATAAGTCTAAATTCGGAAGGAAACTCCATCGGTAACAACAAGCAATTTGGAATTCGCAACAAAAAGGGCCTCAGATTGCTTTCCTGGAAGTGTCGACTCCTCAAGAGGAAAGGCGGAAGCATCAGGTTGGATACCGTGGTTTCTAGAAATCGGGGACTCCCCAAATCACCCAATATGAACCATTTATAGCAATAAACCTTCTATTCTCGGGTCCCCTATTGCGCTATTGTGAGAAACAATCATGTGTTCTTTCCATGGTGGTGTGCACCTTCGCTTCTTTGCTAGAAACGCTATAAACAAAAGCCATGTTTAGTAAACCAAGATGTTGCGTTGATCCTGACCCTGAGCGTCGATAATGGAAGCCTTTGGCGATGATGATGATGATGATGATGATGATGATGATGATGATGATGATGATGATAGCAATAGAAGCCTCTTGATGTTTGTATAGCTACGTTGGTTTAACTGTTTAACCGTGGCCTTGGTACCCCTCTTGCCGCTGCGAACGCAGTTGCAGGCTTCCAGCAATGTCGGTTTGGACCAGCAGGATCTTCCAGCAAGCAGCAAATGGCTGAGATGTGCTGTCTATGGTGGATTTATGGTTGGATTTATGGCTGCGGTTGATCCCTTGTTGATCCACTGCTGACCTACAGTTGATATGTTTGGCCATGGCAGGGAGCTCAAACCCATGGCTTTAAGGGGGGAGCGATTTGGAGCTACCAGGAGTGGCAGAACCAAACCGTAGTTTGGTGGTTTCTCAAAATGGGGAGCCCAAAATGGTTGGTTCATTGTGGTGAATGATCAGTGATCAGTACAACTGAATGTTTTCGGGGGTCCCCTATTCTGAGAAACCTCCTTGGATGGTTGATCCAACAAGATGTGTATCATTTTCAGCGAGGTATCACGATACTCAACATTAATGCATTTGAAGTACTATCGATGGTTGATCCACAGGCGTTGTTATATAGGTACCCTGATTTCGCACTGAATAGTTGTCTCTCTGACTAGTCAGCTGGCTTGGGTGGCTATGGATGGCGATCCATTTGACCATGTGGTGCATGTAACTTTGGAATAATCTCATCCAAAGATCTGCAAAGTTGGAGGTTGACTTGTGTTCCATCCAGGCTCACCTCCAATTTAGTCCAACATGTCAGACTTGCCTCATCCAAATACCAGTTTGCCGCTCCTCTAGCTGAGAACATCAGCAAGCACAGCTGCTATCATTACTGTTTGGGTCAAATCATCATGGAGATTTGAATGGAACATCCTCCTGGACTTTTAAACTGTTACAGTAATCGGGGATGTTCACAAAAGGTTTGGGGGAAAATTGGCCAGCAACATCGCTCGTTTGCGAGTTGTTTCCGACGGTCGCCAAGTACAACAACGGCAAATTGTAGCCTCTTGTTATGCAAATTGTACACAGTCATGAGAAGATTCTACGCAGCTAATAGTTATCAACATACAAGAAGACTCACGTAATTATATGAACAACCGACAAAATTAGGTATGAACACTTTCTTCTTCGTCCGGTCTTGGGGTTTCAAATGTGTTCAAAAACTGCAGAACGGATAGGGCCCACCCTGTAACCGATACCTTTCCTTGGCAAAAGATGCAGATAAAACTTGTAAAACCGATGGGGCACACCCCAATTGCTGATGACCTTCTGGACATGAGCAAAACTTGTCCGAGACACACGTACAGTTATGCAGATGACCATTTTTATGAACAGTAGCTCTCAGTACTTGAGCATGATGCTCATTTGTTTGAACAAAAACCTTGAACAATTCAAGCAATGAGTCCAAGTGATACAACATTTCTTTCTGACGCCGTGATATGTAATTACTTGATTGACTGCCATTAAATTTGTTTAGATATACATAATTGATTAGCTACATTTATTACCTCTTGTTTGTGATATATGCACGTATATGTGTACATTTTATGCATACATTAATGTATACATATGCACATGTATCTCTATGCAAATGTCAATACACATTTTCTATGGTTAAAACACACACCAAAACAACCAACTGTATTTTGATGGCATTCCGCAGCACTGCACTCCAGGATGGCCGGAATAAGTCACCGCTCGCATCGACGTGCCGCCCCGGTTGCTCCTTATGGGTTGGCCAACAAGGAGCTACGGAGCTATGTTGAGGAAGGTATACCCTGTACCCTCTGGTAAACTAACATGGAAATGGAAAATCCACCAATTATTAACGGTTTCCCAGGGTTTCTCTACAAAATAGGTGATTTTCCATTGCTATGTTAGTTTACCAGGGTGTACATGGTACTTGCCACATAGTCTTGGCCATCGGCAATTTGGAGTTCCTGCAAAGACGGCTACTCCACCAGTGAGTTAAGTGTAACTGAGGATCATTGTTGACATGCTTATCATTTCTCGGCAAAAGAGTGGTGACCAGGTCTATACTGACACCCGTAGTCCCCCTGATTCCCTCATCATTAAGCAGCAAGTTTTCCCTTCAAAATGCTTGGTCGTTATCCCCCCAAAATGGTTGGCTAATATTGACCCATAGCCACTTGAGGCACTGGCACCGTTCCATCCCAGGCATCGGCGCCACGGTTGCAGGTACTTCAACATGTCCGATGCCATGCTTCCTCGAGACTCCTCAGTCGTCACGCCGACCAACAGCTTTCCGATCACGAGATGCTCTTCTAGGTCGAACGGAGGAAGTGGTGGAAGATGGTTAGAGGTGAATCTATGGAAATATGAAATATGGTGTGAGATGAGGGGTTTTACATGGTTATACCTAGTAAAGAATGAGTCCTTTGGTTTGAAACTGGTTGAACATCCTAAGCAAATCATGGGTTTGATGAGCAAAGCACCGTTAAATCACATATAAGTCAAGGATGGGGACTGGTGGACCCCTTGGGTGATAATCACCAGCCCATGCTGCCAGTGGAGAACCATGGCCATTCCCACCTACGCAGTTGGTCGTGATTGGACTTTGTAAGATGGCAGCAATCAGTTTACAATCTCAATTTAGAATGACCTTGATATCAATTTTGCGGTTTCTCAAAATCGGGTAACCCCCGAAGGTTCTGGTTGGGTTATTACTATATATAGTTCACAGAAAGGATGATTTAGGGGTACCCCTATTTTGAGAAACCACCATTTATCTACCTTGGAAATCGTTGATGGCGGGGAGAATAGCGTCGATGTCATTTCTACGATGGCAGTTGGGCACCATGATAATTCAGAAATTATGTCATGGTTAGTGGCTTTCAAGACAATCGTTTTTAGGCTTTCTTTGGCCGCAGAAAAAGCTGCTTCCATCTACCAGTTACCCAATACTTCCACTGTCATATTCCTGAGCAGGCGTTCTCTCTGTGCTGGGATGCCCTGGGGAATTTTGTTGGCAAAATGACAAACCAACCACGAGAGATAATGATAGGAGCAGTTGAGCAACCACATGGGAATCATAATCAGTTAGTTAAAAAAGAAAACACAAAATCAAATGATAAGAGATAAGAATTATGATGTTTTTGTTGACTTATCATGGTGATACAGCTGTTTTGATTTGCAATAGTGGCATGTGCCTTGTAGTGGCGGCATTGGTTGAGAAGGGTTCTATGACATCAAAAACAATTGGTTAGATGGTTGATGATGATTTACAATGGCTGAAACGGTTGCATATGGTTTGCTTTGTCAAAAACATGTTGTTACCTGGGATAATTGGCTGATTAGCTATTTTTTTTGGGCGGGATTGCATATAACCACCAAAGCAGATAATGGTCAGAATCATGTTTGCACTTATTTCCGTAACGACACTGGGCCAGAATACAGCGGCTGAATCCTCATGCTAAGCTGCAGATGCATAGTTTCTCTTTGGGCAGTCCTCAAGACAAGTCTTTATTGGAGATCTTGAAGCCAGCTGTTAGGATTCTGGATATATTCTATGGTAGATGAGCTTTCGAATGGTAGTAGCAACGTGGTTTGATCAATTTCTGGGTTGGTTGACCTAACCGTGAACTGGTCACCACGCATCAACACTCCAACGTTGATTCCTGCGAACTCGTCGAGTATCAAGCAGTCCACCCGCGAGGTCGATGTTTTGGTTAAGCCATTGATGGTTGATTGATTGACCACTTTTGCAATGAAGCAGTTTTGCTCCCTTAGTTTGGTCCTCCCAACTGCGTCATTGCAGAATTTGGCTCTGCACAAGCCCGTCGAGTTGGGTTATCTCAACTGATGTTTCATGTCACTGTAGCTTTGCCAAGTGGTCGCAGTGAAAGTATTTCACTTCCCAAATCCTCCACAGTTGGGGATTTGCGGCTTCTGGCGCAACAGACTTTCCAACAAGGTTTCTTGAGGCTAGCAACTTTGGAGGGCCATCTTTTACTTGACCCCCTGGAATCCCTTGAAAGCTGGGAGGATGATCGCCTCAAAGATTGCCACCTGACAGCCATTGGACTTGAGGCAGGGTGCTATGCCAACAAAAAGGCCTTCGGCTTATGGTGCTTCGGAGGTACCCGGATGCTCACCTGGGGTCGGCCAGAGCAAGGTGGTGACAGCTCAATGGTCCAAGATCAGTTTCAGAACGTACAACAGCTCCAAGCCACGCATGATGCCTTTGCTGCGCTCCTGGGCGATGGATCAGTTGTTACCTGGGGCAATGCTCAACATGGTGGAGATTCTTCGGCGGTCCAAGCTCAGCTAAAGAACGTTTGTAAGATTGAAGCCTCAGCTTTTACATTTGCTGCCATTTTGTCGGATGGAACAGTTGTTGTTTGGGGCATTGAAGATGTTGAAAATAATGACATCTCTGTTCCAAGAGATTTGCTGATTGTTCAGAGGCTTTATGCCACGCACTTTGCATTCGCTGCCATTCTTGCAGATGGATCAGTTGTCACATGGGGCGACCCCAAGTTTGGAGGTGTCAGCTCTGCAGTCCGAGATCGGCTCCGGAATGTTCAGCAGATCTATGCCACTTCTGTGGCGTTTGCCGCTATTTTGTCGGACCGATCAGTGGTTACCTGGGGCTTCGCAGATGATGGTGGTGATAGCTCGGCAGTTCAAGACCAGCTCAGAAATGTGCAGCATATTCAGGCCACAGATCTCGCATTTGCTGCCCTGGTGGATGGATCGGTTGTTACCTGGGGAGACCACCGTTCTGGCGGTGACAGTTCCGGTGTTCAAGGTCAGCTTAGCGAAGTGAATCAGATTTGCTCCACATCTTGGGCTTTTGCTGCAGTTAGGTCAGATGGATCCATTGTCACATGGGGCCGCGAAGATTGTG
This sequence comes from Symbiodinium kawagutii, assembly GCA_009767595.1. Taxonomy (NCBI): domain Eukaryota; class Dinophyceae; order Suessiales; family Symbiodiniaceae; genus Symbiodinium; species Symbiodinium kawagutii. The sequence goes on from VSDK01024487.1 coordinate 1,035,206, forward strand.
GTGGTGACAGCTCAGCAGTGCAAGGCTTAAGAAAGGCCGTGCGGCATCTTGCTGCTACTGAACGCGCCTTCGCTGCCATCTTGGAAGATGCCACCGTGGTAACATGGGGCCGCGCAGATTATGGTGGCGATAGCTCAGCAGTCCAAGACCAACTTCACGATGTGCAGCGGCTTGAAGCTTCAGGTGAGTGCTTTGAAATCCTGCGGTTTGGAATCAGACAATGTTGGAATTCCCAATATCAGGATCATATTATTCCTAGGCATAGTTGTGATTTCAATTGATTTCCTAGAAGATCTCACCAACCATCATAACACTTTGCACCACCAACAACGTACAGCAACAACAGGAACAGCAACTCGACCACAACCATCACCACAACAAGAACAACAATCGCAACCACAACCACCACCAGCAACAACCACAACCAGAACGACCTAAACAAATCACAACCACAACGCTTTGCTTCACAACGTGTTCCCAGGTGGTGCGTTTGCTGCCATCCGCTTTGATGGGTCCCTGGTGACTTGGGGTCGCGCAGAGTGCGGGGGAGATAGCTCGGAGGTGCAACAACTGCTGGGATTTCTGTAGCACCTGGGGAACGATCTCATCAAGGAGATGCCACTGGTCGTGTCGTGGTGGCGAAGATCGTGGCACGGGGCGGCGCCAACACTGTGTCAGAGTCGTCGACCAATCTCTCCCTGCACCTTCCGGTGGTTGTTCATTGCTATGCTGAAGTACTAGAGGATGACTTACAAGCATCATGACGACCAACCATCATACCTAACAACCATCTTTGACATGGAATTCTATTTCTTAGTTAACAAAATATAATATTCTAAACTATAACATATAAAACTGCCGCTTTTACCATAACGCTCATAACCATCACTACCGCTATAAGCATTTTAATCGTCATAAGCATGGCGATCATACCGCTGGATGCTGGCCTCGACCTGCGCTGCAAAAATGGCCGTCCTGCTGTGAGGATTTGCTTCCCTATACAGCTGGTTTTGGATATTGGGGTTCTCAAGCCATAGGGGACCCCACATGGTTGGTATATGGTTGGTTCATCGCCATAAATGGTTGATAAACTGGATTATTCGGGGGTACCCTTAATTTGAGAAACCACCGTATGGATGTTTCTCGAAATTGAGAACCCCCGCAAAATGGATGATTTGTTACTGGATGATTGACAAAGGATGATAACTCTGGGGGGTCCCGTTTTTCGAGAAATGCTTACATTATAGGATTTGAAGTTATAATGGTGTTGTCGCATGTTGGTGATGATGGTTGACCATGGTCAGAACGGTTATATATGATTCAAGGATTGCTTTGATGGGTTTCAATGGCTAGGCTTTCCTGGTTGGTCGACTATTGACGATCGTCCTTTTCACAGGGTGATGTTGTCCATAGTTAGGCGCGGCTTGCTGATCTAACCAACCTATCACCAACCCATCACCAACCTATCCCCAACCTGTCAACAACCTATCACCAACCTATCCCCAACCTATCCCCAACTTATTACCAACCTATCCCCACTCTTACATCACCGACCTACCACCACCTAACCTCACTTCTTGGCCATGGTAGCCAACCAGGTCGGCGCAAAGTCCTCGTGGACAGAGTTCATCCAGGCAAAACATACAGGCGCGCTTGGCCAAGTTTCACGGGCGGCAGTTCTGTTGTAACTGCTGGGAGCTTCGTTTCGTGATTTCCACGGCAGTTCTGTGGATTATGAGTTGTAACGCAATGTTTTTATTAGGTGGATTTATAATGGTTATGAGGTTCTGTGGATTGACTGCTATGTTTGTTTTTTTTGGTTATGAGTTGTAACTGCTATGGATTTTCCACGGAACCTCATGACCTATTACAGCCATCCTGCTTAGCCATGATCACCATTTCCAAGAGGATAGTGGTCAATACTGAGTGGCTAATAATCAACAAGGGCTTCCAATTTCGTGAATGATGGCAGCTGCAACAACGGTTATTTCATGGTTTGTGACGCTCCACGAAAGATGACATTGTGGTTAATGACAGTTCATGATGTTTACCATTGTTTAGCCATGGTTCTGACAATGAAAACTAATGGCCAACCATGGGTATGATGGTTACTTACGATCAAGAAAGATGGTCAATGACGGTTTATAACAGATAGAAATGGTGATCATGGTCAATGCTGCTTACACTCAACCAACCTGGTTTGAATGATAATCCTTAGGGTCACCTCTCAGGGATTCTATTAGTCTAATCAACAACCGATACTAACAGTGGGAAGGATGGAAGGACCAAAATTGGGAAAAAGTTGGGGATGATTTGGGAAACAATCAGGTTCAAATGGGATTGTTTTAGTGTTTTTCAGGTTTTGTTCGGTTTTGATGGGATTTGATTGGGAAACATATGGCTATGGGTCGGTTCACCCTTAGTCCCCCTGGTTCCCCATCATTTACCAGCTCGTTTTCCCTATGAACCTGTTGGTCAACCTATCTTTCATTCTTGGTTGGTTAATATTGACCCAAAGCCATATGGCTGTGGGTCAAAACCCCGTACCCCTGGTTCCCCTATCGTTAGCCAGGCTGTTTTCCTTATGATTTGCTTGGTTAATATGAGCCATTTTTGATGGTTAACTGCTTGACCCGGTCGCTCGCTATGGCTTTGGCGCAGCCCAGGCACCTCCCCCCGCTTCGCCTTTCTGAGCAGCTGATTGGGCTGCTGCTGAAATCGTTGGCGAAGCGGTTGGTGTATCACCATGGTACCCACGACAAGGTCGTCAGACGCAAAAATGCTAGGGAAATTAGCTACTATAACTAGTATATATATATATATATGGCCATATAGCCACTATGTTTCTACTATAAATCTATAGCCAAATTCGCTGGTGGTTATTTGTTAGTGTTTGTTGTTTGGGGAAATCAACTCGTTGGGTGCTTCCATTGATATACCCGAAAAGTTCTCCCGCCCTCCGAAAAAGAATCTCGGAGAGGAGTGAGGGGGTTGATAGCTGAACCAAGAGCAGCCAACTTCTGAAGAGCCTTTTTGCTTTTTGCAAGTTCAATCCCGGGAAAGTCGCCAGGAGCTGTCCCAAAGACGGCAGCGTTCGTTGCAGCAGGTCCTTTGGATGTCCTAAAACATCAGACGTATTGACAGAGGTTGATGAGTGTCGCAAGGGTGGTGGCCAGTAACATTGACTTGCAATGATGAAACATAATGCAGGTGCATCGTTGAAAACAGTAATATGTGTGGATGTGGTAGCCAATGTTAACGATCACATCATCACTTCACCATCATCACTTAATTAACCATCATCACTTAACCATTAGGTAACCACTATTCACGGATCATCACTAACCACATTAAAATCAGCAGCAAAGGATTAACGGCAAGTGTTCCATTAATGCTGGTTTCAGCACATACAGGGAAGGTCATGGAGACGTCAGGAGATTCCGAATCACTGATCCAGGACCCGCAATGCAGGCAGCTGCGCTGGCAACGAAAAGTGGCAGTCCTGGTCTTCACGGTGGTTGTGGTTGATGAGGTGGTTACAGGCTGGTTGATGAGCTGGTTACAGGCTGGTTGATGAACTAGTTACAAGCGGTTTCAGAGTGATGAAGTACAGAACAAGTACAGAGATTAGCCTCTGCAAGGATGTTGCATGATTTTGTAGCATCAGAACTGCTGTTCCCCATCTGTGTGGCTGAATTGTTTGCTGCAGCAGGCCGTGATTTTAGAGGATTTCATCCAGCAATGTGGTCGTCAATATGTCTGTCAAACAAATCCATGAAAGATCATCTCCAATGCATGGAAGTGATGGAACAAAATACACTAGTCACAGTCCTGTGCTAGCTGTTGGTTGATCGAAGTGGCACCATTTCACTGCAGTTTCCCTGTAAATGAACTCTTGAACCCTCTGCATTCTTTGCAGTTCTTATTCCTATGTTGGAGGTGTTTTCATGTGGTCCAATGTCTAGATAGCCTTAACATTATGTTAAATTACTATATTCATGCAGTATGCTGCATATCTAGCAAGTCATTCTTGGTAGATAAATGCACGTACGTGTATGTCAAGAAACACATTTAACACATAGAAACCATTCAGACACATGTTTGGAATCATCATGACAAATCAGTGGAAGCTAAGGAGCCTGACAGTCAAACCCATTGATGTTCATGTAGACATCAATTCATTGTGCGCGCCTATCGCATTGTTTTGGAGGCATATGTGTGGTTGTAGTTGTCCTATTCGTACATCGCTGCACAATTATGTGCATGTACATTTGTAAATATCTCTTTGAAACACACAAAAAATCAGTTGGGAACCTGCCAGGCCAGATAAAGTTAATCAAGCAACCAGCAAATTCAGATGAGATGTTTGGGCGGTTTCAGCAGCTGACTTGCCAGAGTTGACATGTTTGACTCGCGCTGCTTGACGATCGAGGGCCTGTAGAAACTTGAGCTACGCTGAAACAGTTATTTTCTTCATTACTGCCCTCTCATGCGCTGGGTTAATGAGGGAATTTGCTACGAAAACCCCATGGCTTTTAGCAACCACACATTTTCAAGTATCAGGATCTCTAAGTTTTTTTCCGCGTCAACAATTTGTTGGACCATTCGGCAGCCACCCATCATGGCCACATTGATGCCATGGTTGTCCCAAAGGCAGGAAGTTGGGCGATGGAGGGAAGGAGAGAACGAGTCCTAAAATGTGGTCCTCCTCCAAGCATTGAAAGATTTAGAACCAACTTAGCTGTGCAGTTCGCCTGGTGGTCCCTAGTAAAAGTGATTCATGGTCGCACAAAGTCACACTTCGACTTTCGTAGATTCATGATTGGCTACCTGTAGACTTGTAGAAGTTCCTTGTAGACGTATGATTTCCTTGTGATTATTAGCTATCTTCTTGATTCCATATATATGATGATCTTGTAGAAGTCTACCTACGCCGTAGATGTCTACGGCTCGTCGTCAACCTGCTACCAAGGTTATGCTGAGTTCTTGCTGCCCACGTGCCGCGCCGCCTTTCCCGAAGCCATTTTGGTAGGTAGCCGGTAGCCGGTAGCAAGGTCCCATGAGCGGCCTTAAGAATGGTGGTGGCTTGAACTGATTTAAGGAGGGGAGAAGCTGGTGGAAGGCTGGCTCAGTATCACTCAATAGGGGTCAACATGTGTGTTTGAAGAGGTATGATCAATCCTCGTCTCATTCAGTAAAATGTAATTATAGTAAAATGTCGATAAGAAACACAATTAGAACCCAACATTTCATCAAAGTCCTCGTCATAGTTGTTGGTCACCGCTCAGTTGTTTAGATGATCACAATATGGATGTCCAAAGAACAGATCCAGCTCCAAACAGTGCATATTTCTGCAGCAGATCATGCGGAATGCATGCAAAGGATTGAACATGTATCACGTTTTTTTAAATAGATTTTGCTCTTGTCCGCGCTTCACACATCTTCCGATCCAGTTGCCCCGGATCGGTAAGCCAGACGGTGCCAAACCTCTCGCTGTTCGGTAGTGAATCCACCTTCTGAGGGATACTCCATGGTTACTGGTCAATGATTGATGGTTAGTGGCTAAATGTGGTTAATCTTCATGCTTCAGGGGTGAATGATTTTCAAGAACCCGTCATTCAAATGAAGGCCCAGATGGGCCCAGAAATATCCATCAATCATCATTTCCAAGAAGCCATTTTGGATACCAGTATCGATCGACACCAAAAACCCAAGCGTTCGCAATGCTGGCGCTGGCCCACATCAAAGGGCTGGAACCATAGAAGAATCACGAAATAGTCCCGGACACCTTGTCCCGGACACCTTGAAACATAGCCCGTGGGGTCATCCACATCTTCATTTCGATGTTCAACCAATTTTTTCCAGCATTTTTTCAAAATAGATGTTCAACCATCAAAGATGCGAGATATTGAACCACTGCAGTCATAGCTCGAAAGATATCACCTTCTCAGCCCAGGCCAACCGGCCTTTCGAAGCATGGCCTGCAGCTTCAGCCTTTGCCAAGCTGCGTTGACCACGGCCATGATGTGCTCCTCCATCGCTCCTTGGAGACACCGCAGGAGGAGGAAGTCTGGGGTGAGGTGCCTCGTTGTAACATAGGTAGGGATATGGAGGGTGTAGTGTCAGGGTACAAGATGCTATTGTGAGTTGAGTTGATATTGAATTCACATGAATTAACATTTATTTGATGATGGGCAGTCTTGGATCACCTTGACTTCGAAACCCTTGCTGTCTTTTTTGGTACTGGAAATCTATTAAGCCGACAAAGAACCAGTCGAAGTCCCTAAAGTCATGGGCTAGAAAACCAAGATGTGGCATCACATGAGGGCTTCGGTGGCACACAGCAACCACTCCTTCCAGCTCTTCATGTGCAACCCTTTTTTTCGGAACCTTCGGTGGTGTACCGCAGAGCTGCCGTGACGATCAAAGGCCCTGGGAGATCAATTGGGTTGTGCAGCAAACGCTGTGCTCTATGCAGCCACTTGGTGAAGCCGTGGGCGGTGCATTTCGCTGGCAGAATTTTTGCATTGGAATGTTTACCTCGTGACATTTTGTGACTGTTGTGTTCTGTGAGATTCTGGAAATCGACATCCATCAACCTCGAGGATAGAAAACCATGCCTGTTTCAAGCCGGGCGATGCTGTTGGTGGTTGGGGGTCACCACTTCACCAACTTCGAACGAGCCATGGAAGTCAGTGAGGGTTCCAGGTGCCGCAGGTGCCAACCGCTCCCGTGCCTCTCAGGTGAACGTGGTCGCGTCATTGAGTCTTGCCCCCTGGGTGAACGGCAGCTTCAGCCCCAAGCAAGGTCCACGGGCCGAAGGGCGATGGCTTGGCCAGGCCTTGGAGGTTTTCAGATCATGGGGGGAGGCCTTCAAGAGGAGATTTGTGTTGCAAGAACTGTTCATCACTGGCGCAAATACCTGATTTTACTTTCTGAGACTGATCAGTTTAGATCCAAATGATGACAAAAACGAGACATGAACGCCATTGTGGAACCAGTCTTACTACAGACAACAGCCGTGCCAGCCACATGTGGACGGTTGTACCCTTGAGCTGATTTTTTGAGTATCAAGCAGTGAGAGGACAATGTTTTGTTTGGTAATGGCATATCGTCCACATCAATGAAGTCATATTTGATGATAAATCACAAGCTCTTGAGCAGGTAAACTGAGAGTGGTCTATGAATCTACCATTAGATTCTCAACTGGAAATGATCACCAGATTATGATTCCACTATGACCTGCTGATGACTTGCTATACCGCTCAGCGTGGGTACAAGGTGACAGGGTTATGCAACTGTTAGTTGTTGGGCTATTGCAATCCTGGAACAGCCTGGACATATTTAGTATTTTTTCAACAAATAGATATATTCAGCTCGTATCCTGGTTATATTGCAATTTATTACCCATGTACTCCACGCATGGCATATCTACCTACATAACCTGTGCCATGTTATAGGTCAACGAGTGGGTAAAAACCACTCAGCAGCATGGAGCACCAGGGTCGGAACCTTGAAACTTTCCATCCACGGGATGGTCATCCAAGGTTTGATCCTGGGTTTCGTGTGCACCATCATCTACCTGCTTTGTTTCGCCCTGGTTGCCCTTGAGCATCCTGCAGGAGGGCGACATGGGATGAAGGGTGTGATCATAGGCATGGGTCTACAGAGCCTAGTTTTGGTAGATCCTAGGTATAAGTGACCAACTGACTAGAGAGAATATCTCTACAAGATCTGATTTTCTTGAATATGCAGGATAGCAAACCACACTATGTTATCCCCCAAAGACCAGATGTTCTTTAACAGCTCAATCAACCTTCATGGCTACTTATTTCATAACAACAGCCAACTGGTAGTCGGATCCCACTCAACCAGCCTGTGTTCCTAAAGCACAGCTGTGCGATGCTATGGTGTCACTCCTCTTGCCCTACCTGTCGACATCACCGTTGCAGGATGGAACTTTGCTCCCTGGTCTCAAGTCCTGGCATTAGTTGCCTGACTGCAAGTGGATCACCATGTGGCTTCAACAAGGCACCCTGGAAATCAGCAACAACATATAGTTGTTTCTCAAGTCATGGGGGTACCCCCCAAATCATTCAATATTCGTCATTTAGAGTAAGAAACCAACCATTTTGTGGGGTTCCCTATGCTAAGAAACCTCCATACAATAGATACTGACATCACAAGGCTGCTCATCACCCGGCGCTTCTCAAGTAAACAGACAACCGGTATGTTGGTTTATTTCTGGGTGCCTCACAAAGCACATTTTTGTTGGTTTGTAATTACAAGAAATAATGGTGACTTGCGTAGCACGCTGAAGTATGTTGTGCAGCCCCTGTTAGATGAGTACCGAAGACTAGCTGAGTATCAACTGCTAGACGGGTATAGTAGTAGTATCTCATCATGGTAATAGTTGTACTAGTTGACACTCATCATTCGTAGTATATGTAATTGTAATTATCTAATTACTCGTTGACACTTAGTAGATGAGTACAGCAGTATCTCAGAATCTCATCAATTGGTTGATCGTTGAAACCACCAACCAGCATCATGAGTATAGTAGTTGTACTAGTTGATGATCTACCAGGGTACCAGCCTAGTGGAGTTGGATCTCATCATTACTGGATCTACCAGCCTAGTTGAGTTGGTTGATCTTGCAGTATCTCTGGGGAAGCCAAGTTTTCGAGGCTAAGGGGTCCCAGTTTGGTGGACGCTGGGACGACCAACAGGGGTGAAGCTTGACCACCAGCACTAAACCCATGGGATCTCAAGAACATCATTTGATTATCAGCTCAATCTATCATCAACCACTATGATCTGTAAACTAAGCCTACACCGACCCGTCACCGAGCCTTCATCAACCCATAGTCACTGGTTACATTCACCACAGATACAGGGGTTAACCTTCTTTATAGGGCTACTTCCATCAACCATTCCCCAACCATTCCCCAACCCTTACCCAACCATTACCCAACCATTATCCAACCATTACCCAACCATTCCCCAACCATTCCCCAGCCCTTAACGAACCATTCACCAAGCCTTCGCTAACCGGTGCCCTTAACGACCTGCCAGGTAGGGGCTGCTTTTGGAGGACTTGGCATTAGCATCTCTTGGACCGGGCAGGGCGTCTTCTTCTCGGTGGTGGTGCCATGGCAGGGCGTTCGGGCGCCAGCCCTGCGGCTGCCGGTGACGGGTGG
>VSDK01024487.1:1044505-1058079 GCA_009767595.1 Symbiodinium kawagutii
GGCGTTGCGGGCGCCAGCCCTGCGCCTGCCGGTGACGGCTGGAGCCGGGGACCCCATGATCCCCAGTGATCATCTCATGGCTGCAGTTCTGATCATAAACTCACCTCATTTTTTTGTGGTGCCTATTTTTTTGGAACCACCAAAAAAATCCGAATCCCCAATGAGTTGATAGGAGCACTGCTTCTGGGGGCAATGCTGCTCGGCCATTCCTCGCGGGTTTGCGGGTGAATGATGGAGTTGTGGGAATGTCCAGCTGCGAGAAGGATAGGGATGGATCAATGCCATGCTTGGGTGGCTGTGAGGAGTTTTTGTTGGGAATGATGGGTCAATACCAACCAGCCAAAAATTGGTGAAGATCCCCACAGTTCGACGATTCCGTTGGTGGTCCGTTGGCATTCCCTCCCGCAGATTGCTTTTGCCCCGAACGGAGCATGCACATGGCTGGTGGCCCCAAGAGGTAGGTGTAAACAGGGAGCACTGTCTATGGAAGGAGATGTGGGTTTTCTCACAATCTGTTTGCCCTGAACAGCTCACTTGTTTTGTGCCATCATTGATTGCAAAAGATGATAAATAATGGAAAAGACGCTGATGGAGCTTTTTTGCTTTGCGAGTATGCCAACTAGTCTTATAAATGTGTAAGCGGTTGCAGAATATAACAGGTTATCCATGACAGAAATAGTTCAACAATCACCCTCGTAGGTTCCGACGGGGCTGTTGGTCATGGCTGACCTGGTGTTTGGTGATGTACAAGTTGATTAAGAATCCGTTTCACCGTAGTTACATCTACCATTTGCCTGGCAGTGACCCTAGCGACAGGCTAACCATTGCGTGCCCCACTAATTTCCACCGTTGAAGCCGAAGCGTGGTGTCCAGGTGCAGCAACTGACTGAGACAGAGAAAGTGGACACGATCCTTGGACTGGGAAATGGTGGTGGCTCACCATGGTCATGATTAATAAACTATAATTGGTTGGTTCATATAATTGGTTCATTATTATATGATAGGTTCATTACTATAGTTGGCTAATCAACTGGATGATTACGGGGGTCCCCTATGACTTATGGGAACTGGTTCACAGTGGTTAAGCATGCTTGGTCAATGTGCTAGCCATATTAGGTTCTACACGTGTCAACCACAATGCTCATGAAGAATCGTTTAGATTGATGGTTGATTTGGTGAATAGCATTTGGCAGCTGCTTATAACTGGTACAGGTTGATCCGTTTATTCAAACGTGGTGAACCCATCGCTGGCGCCACTCAGATAAACTAGGCTGTGCGGAAACCAGCGCAAGCCTGGGGACTTCAAACTGTTCCAGTACCCAGGATACCTTCAGAAAACAACAAACAAAAAAGCTGAAGTTTTTGACATGTGCCGGAAAATATGGTTTCAAACTTGTGCATGATTCTGTGTGAGGAGCGCATGTGTGGTTGATTCAATGTCGTGTCACAGAGCTGGTAAGTAGTACAACAACTGACAATGATTATTTGCGCTGATGGTGATGCTTGCTATGTTGCGAATGTCTCTTTGAAATCCATTTTGTGAGGATTCCAGCCAAAGGTTTTGTTTTTTCATTTTTATATTAGCCAGTACCACCATATGGCATTCACCATTGCACAGGAAAGCAAGGGGTGATTTAATGAACAAAATCAATGCCGATATTATTGGTTGTAAATCAATTGTATAGCCATGACAAACCAATAATTAAACACAATTGGATAGCCATGATGAAGCCACATTGAGTTGACCAATTGCATAGCCATGACAGTCACACCATTGATTGGAGTTATAGCCCTGCCATATGTCCCCACCACATGGCTGGGCGGACCGCCTTGTTGAACCACCCTGTGATGGGCCTGTGGATGGCCTGCCCCCAGCAAATGGCCGACCAGACGCCAGTTGATTGACCAGACGCCAACAATTCCATGTAAAGAACATACCACGATCTAATAATTTGCTGACTCATGATGACTCGTGATGACTCATGATGACTCGTGATGACTTATGATGACTTATGATGACTTATGATGACTTATGATGACTTATGATGACTTATGATGACTTATGATGACTTATGATGACTCATGATGACTTCTGATGACTTATGATGACTTATGACGACTTATGATGACTTATGATGACTCATGATGACTCATGATGACTTCTGATGACTTATGATGATTTATGATGACTTATGATGACTTATGATGATTTTCTATTATACAAATACATCTACGTGAGGTGGTACATCTCAATACGGCGACGTTGCGGCTTCGGCTCCCAGGATCGCTCTTGCAGATCAGGAGGCAGGGCACCATGGATGGTCGCATGGCTGGAGACCATGGATCACTACGGTTGGTGGGGCCCCCAATCGTTTGCTAAGTTGGTTTATGATTGGTGGCTAATCATAAACCAACTTCGCTAGATAAACATGGAAGATGTAAACATAGTTGATTCATGTTGGCCCAGGCTGTGGTGGAACACCCCCTGTATTGATTAATCAACGAGGGGTTTACTAATCTGGCACTGCTGACCATCTGATGAAGTGAATTTTCATCGTATGACACAGGCTGTCAGCAATTGATGATCAATCAATTGGTATTAGCCGATGAATTGTCATGGTTAGTTGTTATTTTGACAGAGGCGTTTAGTACTGAGTGATCAATTAGTGGTTGCCAACCCATGAACAACAATTGATGGTGAACCATGACTATAGAACCATTGTACCATTGTTTCATTTTCATTGTTGCAGATAGTAGCAATGAATTAGATTAACTGTCAACCATTGTCAATACAGACAGATGCTTAACAACCGATAAACCGTCATTAGTTTCATAACCATCCGCATGAAGTAGTGGTTAGTCCTAATTGTTATGATTAGACCACCATCGATTGTTTTTGCTTGAAACTCACCATGTGTCAACCATTGCCGGTTGTTACTCTTTTGAATTTACTAGATTATTACCAAGTGACCGAATTGACCTTGCTATGTCACAATAAGCCTGGCTATCAATTACATTGGTGTTTCTCAAAATGGGGGTTACCCCCAAATCATCCAGTTGATTGACCATTCCAACTTTTGATAAGCAGCAGGTTGAAGTTGATGCGGGTAGGTTTCTGACTACTATGTGGTGGTTCCTCACTGTAAGGAACCCCAAAAATGATTGGTTGATTCCCTACTGGGCGCCACTCGCTTGAGAAACCACGATGGAGTCACCAACTGCAACAACTTCAACCGGCTGATCAATCCACTCAGTTTCGCGAGCACTATATCAACCAAGCTGGTCACAAGGTGGTTCCCCAAACGTTATAAGTTGCTGAAAATTCGTCATTTGGGTGTTGCTGAATTTGGGGGACCTCCAACAGTGTTTGTTTGTTACTATGAGTGGTCAATGAACATGGATGATTTGGCGGACCCCCATGTTGAGAAACCACCATTTAACCGTGGTTACTGTGCCTCCTCGTACTACGCAAGCGGTAGTTAGCCTAGTAAACTAACCTGAGCTAACCATTGATAGCTCCCACAATCAACCATAATCATTCGATATTAAGCATGACTCATCATAATCATGTCAACCATGATCAACCATCATCAACCAACAACACTAAACCATCATCAACCATCATCAACCATTAGTGGTTATAAACCCTATAAATAGCCATTATTAATCTAGTTGAACCACCATTCACCATCAATCAACCATCAACCATCATCAACCAGTCACCATCAATCACCTCCTTCACCACGGGTCAAGCTCCGGAAGTGCCCCCCGCTCCAGGCCTCGCTGAGCCAAGTGACTGGGCGTCTCTCTGCTTCCTTCGCTGTGTGGATCATGCTGGCAGCGCCTTGGCGCGAAGCTGCGCAAGCCTTGGGGCCCATGGGGGGCCCATGGGGCCCTTGAAGAAAGGTGGTGGCTGAGGCTTGGTGAAGATGGGTAGTTGAGAATGATAGGGCTTTATAGCTGATGGTTGATAATGATTCTTGTTGATTATGGTAGTGATAGTGGTTGATGATAGGGGTTTGTGGTTGAATGGTGGCTGATGATAGGATGTAATAGGGGTTTATGATGGTCAATGCCAAATCGACAGTAATGACGGTGAAGAAATGCCAAATCAGCATTAATGATGGTTAGTGGGGGATAAGACTGGTTGAGGATAATCATTTTACAATCATCGTCATCGTAGGATATAGTAGGGTCAATTGTGAATAACCCATGGTGGACTAATCTGGTCATTCTTGGATGTAGATAGAAGGGATGCACGGTGAGCCAAGATGGTGCATAACTATGATGGTAAGGACTAGGTAGCAATAATTGATAACACAAGGTCGTACTGTTTGGGAAAGGTTGATCATACCCAGACTAAAAGTGGTCAACAGTGCTCATGGTCAATTGTTGGGGTCGATTCCTTTGCAATCGCAACACTACACTGGAGATGGATGTTGGCGGCAACCATAAATACTGAAATCGATCCCCAAAAAATGCTTTACAAAATAGTTTGCATTAATGTGTTTGCGTTTTTGTTTGATAGATGCATGTGTATATTTTTATCCCTTCCTGCAGATACTTAAACGTGTTTGAACTTTCACATCACTTAATTACACATTGCACTTCGGCCTAGAAAAATTGCTGCATTGCACATGGCATTACGTGGCATACCGTGCGCAGGAACTTGTACATGACATACTTGGATCCATCATTTTGACAAACAAATGCAAAACCAATTGTGGGCCTCATTTCGGGGTCCGTTTTTTGACCCTAGAAAATTGTTTCATTTCTTTGAACAAAATATGTTTTTTGTGCGTGTGCTTTAGGACGACATCCGGCCGATGAGCATCTCACAATGTTTGCTTCCAATAGATCACGAGCATCCTTGTCTTGTTGTTTGTCATTCATCCATCACCTCCTCATGCTTCAAGCAACATGTTCCTGCGCACTGTATGTGCATATATTCATACTAACATAGATGCATACATGGTTCTTTCAATACACATGAGGAAGCAGACATCCAATGGTCAGATGAGATTGCAGGAGTGATTGCCACAATCATTGTTGGTAGATTATATTTCTGACTTCACCCCTGACCTGTAAGATCGATCATACCTAATTCATGTTTTGCAAGCTAACCTTTCCCTTAGATTTAGTATTTTACAAAACAGTTCTATTTTTTTGTAGTAAATTACCATGGTGGTGGTTTACTCATTTACCCTTTCCGACTAATCCTTAGGCTTAGCCATTTTGGGGGTTCCATGGTATTTTCTCCGTGCTGAGCCTCCGCCTGTGAGGAATGTGGGGTGAAAACCCAATTTGCAGCAACTTGGCGGTTGAATGCTTCGCCTGTGTCAGGATGATTCAAGGAGTTAAAGGCTTTGATTAAGATGCCTCCGCTATTGCACACAAAAATGATGGTTTATGATGGTTAGTATGGTTAGTGAGATAGTGGATATAGCAGAATTGCTCGGCAAGTTTACTGTAAAGGCTTTTGGTAACAAAACACGGTTTGGGCCTGAAATACCCACAGGGCTTATTACCATGGTTGTATCCTTTTGGTGATCACCCCTGCGCTACACTGAAGAAACTACAATCCCTCCCCGCCCCATGTTAAAAGCATACGTCCCCTAGTTGCAAATTAACCTTCACCATTATCCTTCATATTGGCCTTAGCTCATCAATTTTTCCATCCATCCATCCATCCATCGAGTTTTCTATCTATGTAAGTCTATATATGATATACTACATATATCTACGATATGATCCTATTCTATCTCGTATCGATTTGCATTTCTATACTCACGTATCTGTGCTTTTTCTCTTTCCTGCACACATATTCCACCCATACGGTGGCTACCCTGTTTCCACCTTTCCGGCCCAACCAAGGTTATGCAAGTCTTTCTGAGTCTAGACAGCATTGGGTGCCATTCATGGCTGGTTGAGGGACTCTGAGGGACATAGCAGATGTCTGCATATTTGCTTGATGGTTTCACGAGGATTCTTCGATTTTCAACCATATCTTTGAAAGGTTTCTAATGCACTTTCAATTTTGATTTTCCGATCGAACTGATGTTCAAGCTGTATCATCGGAGATTGAGATCTAGCTTGTTAAACCTTGTTCATGGCTGACTTGGGTTTGTTAAACCTTGTTCATGAATTGATAAAACCCATCTATATCTGATCATTGATGCCTTCAGTGGCGTAACCATCCCATGTCAAGTTTTGAATAATGAAAAAATGATGAAACAGTGATAAATAAAAAAAAAAAACAATGAGAACAAACAACTAACATAAAAATCTAACAACCCTCACCTGGCAGGTGGGACAACAAAAACATGGCCCAGCAAACCCAGGGAATTCAACGCTTCAACGCCATGTTTTCTGATGAAATGCCATGGATTTTTCAGGCCTTGGGCGCGTTGGTTATACTTCTTGCTGCCCTGCCTGGCTGTGGTGGCTTCTCGGCTGTGCGTCTTGAAGCGGCACAGGGCTGCTAAGCAATGAGTCACACAGGTGGCTCAAGGGACGAGCTGAGGTTGAGTCCTCCTAAGATATGTAGATGGATAGATAGGTAGATGGTTGAGGTAGATGGATAGATATGAGTTGAGGTAGAAAGTTGATATTTGATGGATAGAATTGGATAGGTAGATGGTTTGATTTTCATGATGTTTGGGCCTGACTGCGTATGTATGCTGTATAAATTCATATTATAGAAATCCATGGGAGATTGCAATCAGCGGTTGGGTGGGTCATGAGTTCGCATAGGCCGATGATTCATGAACTGAGAATCCCTCTTCAGCAACCACAGTAGATTGGGCCTCAACATGGTGTAGGTTGAGGACCAACCAGGGTGAGAGCAATGGCTATTGAGGATTTCTGTCACCTAGTTAACCGCCCTTGACGATCATTAATGACTTGATTAAACCTGTTTGTTGCTGGGTCTCCGACAGAGTCTGGCTGTGTTTGGAAACTTACTTGGGGTCATTGCTGTGCTGTTGAGTGATCTGGTGAATTCACAAGTTGTTGGCAATCATTGCGATTTTTTCTTCTTTTGGCCGGCACTGCCCTTTGACAGCATCAAACGTCGAAAGTGAAAAGAGGTGATGCTTTGATTTGTGAACTGGCACGTTTTGATGTGGCTTTGTTCAAAAACGGTGTACCCCGCAAACTGATGGTTTCCAAGTTAACAATGGCTATTAATTCTTGGATGGTTCGTAGGTACCCTGATTTCGGGACAAACCTGCCAACAATTTCCAGGTCTCCAAGGTTTCCCATTCCCTCGGCTTTTCGGCTGGCGGCTCTCCGGCTGCAGGCAACGGCGTGTTTTGCTGCCACAGCCGAGCTAGAACCGATGCAAAGATTAAAAGAGCTTCTTGGACTCAACATAGGTCATCTCTATAGCCAATAGGCAGAAAGTGTGGCTAAAACACCAACATGACCTGTGTGTTTTTAGGATGTTTCCAGATGGGTACCTGTAGGGTTTTTGATAACACACTCCATTGAAGTGTATAGATGATTCATGATCATAGATGTGGAACACCTTTTGAGAACACATCCATTGAAGTGCATAGATGGAGTGATGGATTGTTTCCTGGGTTCCTTGTGCCTTGGGTGCATAGAACCACGAGGCTTTGGAGAACAACACCCTGTGGTTCTTTTCTCCAGGCAAGGCCTTGTCACTGCAGACCCATCGCATATCACAAGAAATGAACATGTAAGCACTTGTACTCAACTGTTGGATACCATCAAATATACAGATTTCCCATGGTTTCCCATAGTTTCCCACAGTTTCCCATCATTTCCCATGGTTTCCCATAGTTTCCCACAGTTTCCCATCATTTCCCATAGTTTCCCATAGTTTCCCACAGTTTCCCATCATTTCCCATGGTTTCCCATAGTTTCCCACAGTTTCCCATCATTTCCCATGGTTTCCCATAGTTTCCCACAGTTTCCCATCATTTCCCATGGTTTCCGATGGCTTCCCACGGTTATCCCATGGTTACTGTGTTCATTCACCGATCGTTGCGCGTTCCTCGTCGTTAGGAGATCCACTTGCAGCAAAGCCGTTGCGACCATCAGCCTATGGCCAGATCCAACTCTTTGGCTCCTCGGAGGCTATGGCAACAACTAGCAACTGTAGGGGAAACAAACAATGATAGTGGACAGCATAGTTAATAATAGTGGACAGCATAGTCAATAATGGGGGATAATAACCAGTTAATAATGGGGGATAAGCATAGTTAATAGTGGGGGACAATAACCAACAATGATTAGTAGTGGGGACAGTAACCAACAATAATTAATAGTGGGGACAATAGCCAACAATAATTAAACAACAGTACTAGCATAGTTAATCATGGGGGATAATAACCAGTTAATAATGGGGGATAAGCATAGTTAATAGTGGGGGACAATAACCAACAATGATTAGTAGTGGGGACAGTAACCAACAATAATTCATAGTGGGGACAATCACCAACAATAATTAAATAACAGTACTAGCATAGTTAATCATGGGGGACAATAACCAACAATGATTAATAGTGGGGACAGTAACCAACAATAATTAAACAACAGTACTAGCATAGTTAATAATGGGGGACAATCACCAACAATAATTCATAGTGGGGACAATAACCAACAATAATTAAACAACAGTAAACGCATAGTTAATCATGGGGGACAATAACCAACAATGATTAAACAACAGTACTAGCATAGTTAATAATGGGGGACAATCACCAACAATAATTCATAGTGGGGACAATAACCAACAATGATTAAACAACAGTACTAGCATAGTTAATAATGGGGGACAATAACCAACAATAATGGGGGATAATATCCATTATTACGTTATTATCCCCCATTACTAGCATAACCAACAATCATGGGGGATAATAATGGTGGAGCAAAACCAACAATAATGGGGGACAATAA
This sequence comes from Symbiodinium kawagutii, assembly GCA_009767595.1. Taxonomy (NCBI): domain Eukaryota; class Dinophyceae; order Suessiales; family Symbiodiniaceae; genus Symbiodinium; species Symbiodinium kawagutii. Next base: position 1,053,434 of record VSDK01024487.1, read on the forward strand.
CCAACTATCATAGCTGTTTAATGGTTACTAATAGGGGATGATAACTAACAACTATAGGGTATACACTATACCAGCTATTTATGCTATGGGTCAAGGCTTTCACCAACCAATTTCATGGGGAATAATCACCAACAAACTCATAGGGAAAACAATGCTTAATGATAGGGAACCAGTGGTACAGGATTAGGATTGTGACCCACTGCCAACTGGTCACAGAAGGTTAGCTGACGAGTGCTGGTGGTTATCGATGGTCTATGAACAGTGGCTAGGGTCAATATTTGGGTGTTTCTCAAGCCAGTTTGGGAACCCCCAAAGTTATGGTTAGTTTCTATAAATGACTCAGGGATGATAAGTGGGGGGTCCCCGCCAATTATGCCGAAACCAACAGATTTGGTTAGTGGTTGATCAATTGTTTTTCTCAATATTTAGGATGATTATTCCCATAACATATCTTTCAGGTTGAAACCACACCAGACATTATGTTGGTAGCAAAAGTGACTTGGCCATTGTCACTGTGTCTCAACAGCACTAAGCAATATCGTTGCCGATAGTTCTCTTGTACAAATGGTCTGGAAATAGAAATTGTTATCCAGCAGTCATGTGAGCATAAATCAACCGGAGGAATTTAGGAATGGACATCGGTCACTACCATCCCGAGAACAGAAAAAACCTGACAGCACAGAGTTGCGTGCTGAGAAGATGATCAATCGGCTGCACGTTGATGTTGCGAGGCATATGATGTAGCCGACTGTCATGTTTGGGCCTTGTTTTGTGATCTCTTTCACAGTACAATTGGGGGAATGCAAGTTGATTTTGTGTTGGAAAAAATCTGACGAAGTAGCAATTTGGAGCTCCTTGTCCCAACAAGTCACCCATCCAGTGGGACTTGGTGATTCAACAGTGATGGTCACCTCATTTGGGCGCTTCTGGATGGTCACCTCATCCACAGTGATGGTCACCTGGTCGCCATATGGGTGGCTTCATTTTGATCAGGTCTTTCCTGGATCATCAACCTGGATCATAAACAGTTTATCATCCCTGCATCATCCCTGGATATCATGATAAGCATCATCAACATTGAATGAATTCCATAGCATTTGGTGATCAACTGGCCGGCCCACTATTCAACCATGATCACGAATGAACAACTATGATCAGCCATGATCAACCACGATCAACCATGGTCCATCATGATTAATTAACCATCACTAGAATCACAGGCAAACTCGTCCCAAGCTGGGTTAGTTGAGGGTCAGCTGAGCGCTTACTGAGGCTGTTGTGCTTAACCAATGTGGCTTTCGGTCACCTCGCTGCACTGATTGAGAACGGATGGTCGTCCTTGCTACAGATTCATACAGTGCCGGGGTCCGCATGTTGAGACAAGATAGCAAAGAACAACAACGGCACACAGAGCATCCATGATACGTTGTTTGATTTGTGGCGAAGCAACCTAATGATGATACACCTAGCACCAACATCATGTTGAATCACTAGCCATGCAGACCCATGGTGATGTGTCAATTGATTTCTCACCAGAACTGTGCTTATCGTTGTTCTGGTCAGTAATCAGCTGCATGTTGTCAGTCGTAGTAATCACTTTGTCATTTGCTAATGCTCGTCATTGATGTTGTGGATCGACTACATACCATCGATCAATCCCCATATAGCTTCATCAATTAGCCACCATCAATAAATCACCATTAGTAATCATATCGAGTACGAAACAGATCTAGCTGTACAGATGGAGGTGAATCACTTTGCGCATCTGTGCGCTGCGGTAAACAGCTCAGGTCTTTCAGTCCCTTGACCGGAACTGGGAACGGCTGAACTGGTGGTGGAACTGGCTCAACTCGTTGGTTGGGATGAGTTGGTGATGTGGCGAGTTGGGTTAAGGCGTTAATGAACCAATTTCATGTGTCATAACCACCACCAATTTCATAGGGAAAAGGAGCTGGTTAATGATGGGGGAACCAGGGGGACTAAGGGTGTTGACCCACAGCCATGAACTCGGAGAAGCTCCAGGAAAGTGGGTGATTTGCCAATGTTCATGGGGTGATCTCTGAGATGTTTTCTCTAATCTGAAGGCCAGAAACAGCTGATTGGGGGTGCCCTGAATGATTGAAATCTTGGTTCGGCCAATTCGAAGTGCGAGTAAGCATGCAGTCACAGCACAGTGTGTCATACCACTGCAAAGATCATATACATACCTGCTGTTTGGCTCAAGGATCCAAACAGTTGTGAGCGTAAAAGACTGATGCCGCTTGCGCTGCTGCTTGAGGGTTGAGGTTTCTGATCATCGGGTAGAACTGGACTCCTAGACTTGGACATTGAGAACTACAGTGGACATCCTTAGGGAAATATCCACTCGCAGGTTATCAGCCGTACAGGCTCTTGCATGTCCGGATCCCCAGAGGAAGACGAGACCGATTATACCTTCGCGGCTCCAGCAAGCGCTGGATCCGGTATTACCATGGAGAACTCCAGTCCTGACGACGGGAGTGGCCCCAGTCTCGGTTCATTTGTGCAGGTCACCCCTCGAGTGACTCAAGTGCCCAGTTCGTCGTCGACGAGACCGGTGCCAATGGTAACTCTTGCACCTATGCGAAGAGGGATTGGGGAGAATAGAGTGAACACTCCAAGAGTAAGAAGGAACATTCATAAGGCGATCAGAGATTCCCCTCCGACGCAAATTGCTCGCTACGTGCAGGACCGTAGTCCGAGGTCACAGGTGCAAGAACTCACCGATGCGCTTCGCGCTACGGAGAGGGATGCAATGGCCCTACGTGATGAAGTCAATGTAGCACAAGAAGAGTTCTTGCGAGTGGAATCACGTCTTGCGTTGGCAGAGAACAATGCCGAGTACATCGAGAGCGCATGTGTCCGACAGCTCTATCATCACCGAAGAGAGAATGGAGGCTGCGCGCATCACCGATGAATTGCATTCCGAGCAGAATCTGTACGCACGCCTCGGTCAAAGCTATAGAAATGAATGTACGAGGATGAGCATCCAAGTACAAGAGACCGAAGGCGTTGTCGCGGAGCTAGAACGAACAAGGGACGAACTTCGACAACTACGCGACGGGCAGGCGTCGCCTACTCGACAATCGGTTATGAGGGAACGGGTCCTTGAAGAAAACCTGGCCGCGAGCAAAGAAGAAATGTCCGAGATGAATGACCTCATTGCACAGCTCGAACACAAAATTGGCTCGACTACCAAGGATCATCGTGAAGTCGTCAATCTTCGGGAGTTAGCGGCTAAGCTAAATGATCAATACTGTGATGAATGTGCCGCGCTAACCAGAGTTGAGATGCAATGGGAAATCAAGTTCAATGAGGCAGAAGAAGTGAACGAACGGCTGAAAAGGCAAAGCAAGGAGATCACAAGCGAGGCCAACAGTGCACAGATGATGCTCCCTTGGCGTCGCCAGGGAATTGATGACCCCAAGTTACGAAGTGAGATATTGGAATTGCAGCAGGAGAACCGACTTGAGAAAGAAGAATACGATGAGATGAAGGCACGTCATCGACTGGCTGAACAGTGGGTCGATCAGCTGGATAACCAAGAATGGAACTACTATCCAGAGGAAGAAGAGCAGGTTGCCCAGGTGCAACAACAGTCCAATCCTGTTTCTCCCGAGAATCAAGCTCATGGGGAAGCCCAGATATTGAAAGCGGCAATGATGATGTTGGAAAGCGCCACGGCAGGTAGAGGAAAGAAAGAACATGAGAAAATTCCGGTACCACAGTGGCCTACCGTAGCCAACTTACTACAATGGAAGTCAGATTTGATCACTGCCGTGTTCATCGCGTCTGGATCCAATGACTATGAGAGATGGAACAAGTGGATGGTCGAGGCTATGGAGGACAACGTCGACGTGGAGAAGTTGGCAAATCCTGAAGACCAATCCTTCTCTCCCATGGATTTCAAACTCGGGAAATGTCTGGAGGCGATGATCCTAAATGCCAAGGATGGGGCACGTGATGTTCAGTACAAGTTGAAAATGTTGAAGCAGAAGCGTGGGAATGACCTCAAAGGGATTAGAGGTCGTGAATTAGTCGCGATGGTTCTTGAGAATTTCCACACAACGACTGCTGCGACCAACATGTTCAATGCATCACACATCTTCTCCACCGCCTGGCAGGGAGACCGAAATCTTGATCACTTTTGGAACAACTGGACTGAAGTGTTGACCAACATCAAACAAGCCGATAGACCCACCGATGATTCTCTTCGTGATTGTCTGTATGGTAAGATCAAGGATTCACAGTTGATGAAATTTGGTCTCGATAACTATCGTTATCTTGATGCCAATGATCCCAATAAGACATTGCAATACCTGGAGAACTTGATCACCAAGACCTTGGATGTACAAAAGAATGAGAGAAATCAGGCGGATAAGGACAGATACCTGAAGTCAGTCACTGGTGCAAATAGACCAGCTGCTCCTGCGAAACCGGACCCTGATCCCAATTCGAACCCTGGAAAGAAAGGCCCGGGGGCAAAGGGTGGTAAACAACCAGGTCCATCTTCATCAGATGGGAAACCAGGTTCTTCCGCAGACCCAGCCGTTGCCGGTCCCATCTTGACAAGCAAGAATCCCAAGACTCATGACAAGGGAAAGAAGGGAAAAGGTAAGAAAGGAGGA